>CAUYLG010062478.1:0-18900 GCA_963573385.1 Cacajao melanocephalus | reverse complement strand
GTGACAAGACTGAAGCCATAATAAAAAGCCTACCAGTAAAGAAAAGCCAGGGACCTGAGGGCTTTATTGCTGAATTCTACCAAACCTTTAAAGAAGAACTAATACGAATCCAATTCAAAATAACCTGAAAAATAGAGGAGTAAACTCATCCTACAAGGCAAGTACTATCCTGATACCAACACCAGATAAGGATGCATCAAAAAAAGAAAACTATAATCCAATATCTGTGAACATTGTAGCAAAAATTCTCAATGAAATACTGGCAAACGTAATTTAACAGCATATTAAAAAGATCATTTATCATGACCAAGTGGGATTTATCCCTGGGACGCAAGCATGGTTCAACATACAGAAATCAATCAATGTGATGCATCACATTAACATAATGAATGAAAAAGACCATATGATCATTTCAATTGATGATGAAAAAGCATTTGATAAAATTCAACAAGGCTTCATGATAAAAACCCTAAAAAACTGGGTATAACAGAAACACAATTCAACATCATAAAAGGCACATGCTACAGACCCACTGCTAGTATAATACTGAATAGGGAAAAAACTGAAAGCCTTTCCTCTAACGTAGGGAACATGACAAGGATGCTCACTTTTACCACTGATATTCAACATAGTACTGGAAGTCCTTCTTAGAGCAATCAAAAAAGAAAATGAAATAAAGAGCATACAAATTGAAAAGGAAGAAGTCAAATTATCCTTGTTTGTAGAAGATATTATCTTATATTTGGAAAAATATCAAAACTCCACCAAAAAAATCTATTAGAACTGATAAATTCAGTAAAGTTGCAGGATACAAAATCAACATAAGAAATCAGTAGCATTTGTATATGCCAACAGTAAACAGGGTGAAAAAAAATTTAAAAAGTAATTACATTTACAATAGCCACACATAAAGTTAAATACCTAGGAATTCACATAACCAAATTACTGGTATGTACTCAGAGGAAGGTAAATCACGTTACCATAAAGTCACAGGCATGTGAATGTTCATTGCAGAACTATTCACAATAGCAAAAACATAGACTCAATCTAAATGCCCATCAATGACAGATTGGATAAAGAAAATGTGGTACATATACACCATGAAGTACCATGCAGCCATAAAAAGAAATGAGATCATGTCCTTTGAATGGAGCTGGAGGCTGTTATCCTCAGCAAGCTAATGCAGGAACAGAAAACCAAATACTGCATGTTCTCACTTATAAATGGGAACGAAGTGATGAGAATTTATGAATACAAAGAAGGAAGCAACAGACACTGTAGTATTCTTGAGGATGGAGGGTGGGAGGAGGGAGAGGAGCAGAAAAGGTAACTATTCTGTATTGGGCTTAATATCTGGGTGATGAAATAATTTGTACAACAAATTCCCATGACATGAGTTTACCTATGTAACAAAGCTTCACATGTACCCCGAACCTAAAATAAAAATTTTTTAAAAGTCTCACCATGATTTTTTTTTTTTCTGAGATGGAGTCTCACACTGTCACCTAGGCTAGAGTGCAGTAGTGCGATTTCGGCTCATTGCAACCTCCACCACCCGGGTTCAAACGATTCTCCTGCCTCAGCCTCCCAAGTAGCTGGGACTATAGGTGTGCCCCACCACGCCTGGCTAACTTTTGTGTTTTTAGTAGAGACAGGGTTTCACCATGTTGGCCAGGATGGTCTCGATCTCTTGACCTTGTGATCTGCCTGCCTAGGCCTCCCAAAGTGCTGGGATTACAGGCGTGAGCTACCGTGTGCAGCCAAAAAAGTCTCACCATGATCTTTATCCCTGTTTATAGCAGTTCCCATAAGAAACCCATCGTTACTTTTCTGTTCCTCCAGACACTAATCCCCAAGTAGTTCTCTGAGCTGTGACAATGCCCATCTCAAGTCCCATCCTTTTTCCTTGCTTTGTTTTTTCTCTATAGCACTCACAACTTTCTGAGACACTGTTTGCTTTACTAAATTCTTTGTTTGATTTTATCCATTAGAATGTAATCTTTAAGTAGGCAGGGAATTTTCCTGTTATGATCTGACTGTTATAGCTCCAAAGGAAACTGCCCCTCATATATATTCAATAAATATTTGTAGACTAAAGGTAAATTACCCACTCATTTCAGTGAGGCAATTTATGGTACCTGTTTGCTAATAAGTTATGGTATTATTGAACTGAGCAAAAGATGGAATGAATAAAGGATATTCAGATGCTGTACTTACTCATGGGTTTAGATGTCATGAATGTTCTGGAAACAGTCTGTTTTGTCCTTTTTTTTTTTTTTAAAGAATCCACAGAAATAGCCCCAGGGAACTACTTTATCTTACTTTCTGTAAGAAATAATTTCTGGAGAATATAGAAGGATGCTTATCTTGCTCCTTGCTGTTTTGACAAAGCACCAGTTCTCTACTGATTCTGGTTTTCTTAAAATTGTGAAGACTATTTCTAAAATATGATTTGAACCTGAAAATACTAACATGGTTTTCAGATGTGCTCATCATTTCTTTACCCTAACTGCTTGAAGGTTTATTAACAAGCTAAGGCAATAATCTCTGGGTACCAATTCATCTCAGAAGTGTAGTTTAATATCATCTTCTCAAAAGCAGTTGTACTGTGTTGCCTGTATGTAGTTCCAAGTCTAGGATTATTTAACCCAGATAAAAGTAAGAACCAACTGAGAAGGGGTTTGTAAGGTTCACCAGGCTTTTCTGCAAAACCAGACAGCCAGCGGTTCCTCATTGTGCTGGAAATAATGCTATATGCTCACCAAATCCCATTTCATTTTCCACTATCTGGATACATAGGAAAGTTACAGTCTCCAAATTCACTTGCTTTGAAGTTTCAGCCATGTAACTGGATTCTAGATAACGGGTTGAGTATGGTGGAAGTGGGTGAAGGCCATGTTTTCTGAATAGTGTATATTCAAGATGGTGGAGCTTCCATGATGTGGGCGACTGATTGTGTAGCACAGTCCCCCATCGACTGTGTTGATCATATAATGTGAGTTAGAAATAATTTGTTGTCATGTTAAACCACTGAGATTTTAGGTTTTATTTGTTACTATTTCCTGAGTAATCCAGCCACCATTGGTAGGAACCTGTGACTGAACTGAAAATCTCAAAACTTAGGTTGATTAAAAATATATTCTGGTTCCTAGGCAAACATTTCAGAAAAAGCTACTTCACTTCACAATGTGGAAAGTTTTTGACAAAATCAGGAGTTTTCTGGAGTCCCTTCCTTCTTTCTTAGGAGCCATTATTGCTAATCTATAAACATAGTCAAAAGGCTTGGTCTTTTCCGCATATGTTCTCTCCAGAAAAAATTATCTTGTCTTGGTTCTTTCTTCTGCCTCTGGCTTAAGTGTGGGAAGCTTTCAAGGACTAGAAATCACCTTTGTGCTCTCAGAAATCTGGCCCAGTTAGTTAGCAGATGTACCTCTCCTTTCTCCTTGGGAGGTGGGGCAAAGAATGGGGGATGGAATACGATAGATCCCTTTCCTCTGGATACTTTGCCTCTACACCCTGTTCCTAATGGGATAAAACATTTTTAGAAAAGAGATATAGAGAGGGAGATACAAATCAAAGTTCTAGCTACATTTGACTTCTCTTTCCATCTTCCAAGAGATGCTCCTAAAGACATAGGTCTTCCCTTGGAGAGGGCCAATCTCTCTCAGCTTCCTTTAACTCCTAACTGGCCCATTCGCCCTCCGGTTGGGTCTCTACTTCCCCTGAAATCTTTCTTTCAAATCTCTCAGTCTGAATACTTTTTCTTCTCTGTCGGGAATACCACACCCTGCCCCAGAGGGAAAGATCTATCTGGCTCTGTGTTAAACACAGAGATGCACCCCATAGATTCTCCTTCAAGGAAGGATTTGTTACCCAGCTATGAGAAGTATAGTCGCAGGCAATCTCCAGCTGTTAGTCCTTCAGAATTTGCCTCATCAGCACAGAGCAGCCCTGTTGGAGGTCAAGTCCTTCCAGGGTAGCAAGCATTCAATGACTGAGTGAGGCAGATGTATAAAGACCCTGCTATTTTGGCCTAATGGGACATAACTCTAACGGACAGTCTTATCTTCAGAGATCCCCATTGGACTGAACTAGGCTGTATCGAGCCTGCACTGTAGTTCACCTGCTCCCTCAGCTCCCACTTCCTTTCTAACATGTTGATCCCTAATAAGCATCTTGCACCCCAAATTCTATCACAGTATCTACCTCGAGAGAACTCAACCTGCAAGAAGCTCTCTGGATCCTGTTTGGTTCTTAGAGTCATTACTAGGAGTCTCCTGCATTTTCTGGGTAGATTTTCATGTTTGTCACTGGTTGTTCAGAGGGCAGCAGTGGGGGTAAGGTGTTTGTGGAGATTTCCTATTGTCCAAGCAAACTGCCAGCCATGTAGCTCCATTACCCAGTGACCTAATCACCTCTTTTAAATGCGAATCCATTCCTTTTAGAGATTATACAATCCAACTGCATATTTGGAAAAACGTATTTCCCCAATTAGAGAAGGGCTGTCTCTGCTTTTGGAAATGTTGTGAAATGTCTTTTGCTGTATTATTTGAGAATAATACAACTGCTATAATTCATATTTCTGCTATAATTCAGTAATTCAACTCTGCTATAGAAAAGAAAATTAAATGGAATAGAATATTGTCATAAGAAGTGTTAAGTATAAATAGTAAGCTTATAAAACATAGACAAAAGTTATAGAATGTGTTAAGTATAGATAATAAATAAGCATGTAGTTGGTGATACAGGCAGAATATATAAAAGGGTTTAAATGTAAATAGTGAATTAGTAACCTATAAGATAGGTTAAAAGATAGAATAAATGAAATATGCACTAGAATAGAGTGTTATTATGGCTAGAAAGTGATGGATAGGCCAAGACCAAGTCATGATTATGCTACCTTTGGGCTGACAGTTGTGTAGCCCTTAAATTGGTCATCCATTGTTGACATCCAGTAGGGTACAATACTGAATTCACATGTGGTCTTCCCCCCCCAAAAAAAAACAAAAACAAAAACAAATGATTCTCATAGCTCTTCAGCAGAACTATCAACAAGCTACATCTGTGTTCAGGTGTGCTGGTCCCTGCAAATCTCCAACAGAGCAAATGTGTGCCATGGGTCTGAGGAATCTTCAATTTGTGGCCTGAGATCCCATAATACATAATTGTATAACTACATTATCAATGTTGCATGATGTAGTATGGTGGGGATTTGGGGGTGGGAGAGAGAGAGAGAGAAAGAGAGAACAGAAGAACATTCTAAGGATTCAGGTGTGCAGTCCTTCCACCCTGCTTGTACCCTATCTTAAATGTACTAAGCTACCCCATCTCTTTCCTCTTCTCACTCTGTGTTTTAAACTGATTTAATCAACTGTGTGTGATTTAAGCATCTATAATTTCATTAATAAGCCTTTCTGTTTCATAACCTCTAGAATAGCTTGCCTGATAGTAATCTGTATGACTACCATTGTGTACAAAACAGTTTCCCACATGATGCAGTACGTTATCATTATTTTGTTTTCTTACTGAGCAATTCATCATTCTTAGCTAGCAATTACAAAAGAGTACCACCAGTATTTAGTAAAAACTTTCTCTGTCTCACAGGGAACTACACCAGTGTTTTTACTTCAGTGGTTATGGCAGTTTTAAAATAAGTTCACAAATTCTTTGATGCTCTTCCTTTCAAGAGTTGGAGCTTAATTTCATTCTTTGTGGGCTAGATTTAGAGACTCACTTCTCATCAATGGCATATGGCAGAAACAATGGTTTATAACTTCTGAGTTACATTGTGGCTTCCTCCTTGCTTCTCTTTGTCTTGGATCATTTCCTCTGGTGGGAAAACAACTGCCATGTGAGAACACTCAAACAGCCCTATGGTGTGATCCATCTAGTGAAGAACTGAGGACTCTGGCCAATAGCCACCTGAAAGAGCTTGAAATGGGATCCTCCAGCCCCAGGGAAGCCTTCAGGTGATTACAGCCCTGGCCAGCATCTTAATTATAATGTCTTGGCAGATCCTGAATCAGAACCACCTACTAAGCCATTCTCAAGTATTTGATCCACAAAAATGGTTAATTAAACATTTGCTATTTTAGGCTAAGTTTGGGGGTAAGTTGTTAATTCAGTCATAAGTAACTAATACAATGAGTCACCCTGACAGATAGGCAAGTGTGAGGGGTTCTTCGATTTGAATATTCATGGAAAAGGGTCTTCATTTCCTTTCAAAAAGTCTAATTTTATCATAGGTAACACAGAGATCAAGGAAACCAGTGATCTGTAGAGAATAAAGAATCAACATTTCTAGGTTTTGTGAAAAGAATTATAGGACATCTTGCATTTAAAATTGTTTAATTTTCTTTTCTTTTTTTTTTTTTCTTTTGAGACACTTCACTCTGCTGCCCAGGCTGGAGTGCAGTAGCGTGATTTTGGTTCACTGCAACCTCTGCCTTCTGGGTTCAAGAGATTCTGCCGCCTCAGCCTCCCGAGTAGCTGGGACTACAGGGGTGTACCACTATGCCCGGCTGAGTTTTGTATTTTTAGTAGAGATGGGGTTTCACCACGTTGGCCAGGCTGGTCTCGAACTCCTGACCTCAGGTGATCTGCCCATCTTGGTCTCCTGAAGTGTTGGATTATAGGCATGAGCCACTGCACTCGGCCATAAAATTGTTTAATTTTCATAATGTTGTGCCACCTTCATATTTAAAAAGCTTGAAATAATTTGCGTGGCCCTTTTTATGTTTGAATGATGAATGGTATCTCCAAGGGAGCGAATTAATACATCAGAAGTAAAAACTTCATATGGATTTAATACCTTATTCTTGCTCCTCAAATTTATATGTAACCTAAAGTTGTATTTAACTTATCAAAATTCACACCCACCCCTCTTTTCTTTTGGGAAAAAATATGTTTGCTTAATTTATATTAGGCTTAGGCCAAGCTTCAGGAAACCTCGAGGATTCAATATTTGCCGCAAAACTGTGTTTTGCAATGCTGCAGCAGAGTGACTACATAAAACAATAGAATAAATACCCTTCTTGTTGCCTGCCTGTCTGACTTGTGGTCATGCCAAATTTATATTTATTCCTGGTAGACTTCAGAAAATGTCCAACATGTTAGGAGGAAGAAATATATCAGCTTTCAGCAATTATTTCACAGTTCTCCTTTCCATCAAGTATTAGCTAAAAAGTTTGAGGGATGACCATATCCCTTAATTTTCTCTACCAATGCACCCACACAAAAAGCACAGACAGGCTTTAGAACCAGACATAAGTGGTTTAAATTCTGGTTCTACTGCTCACTAGCAGCAGGATTAAACACAATACATAATATTCTTGAGCTTTTGTATCTTCATTTATAAAACAAACATAGTGACTTCAGTCTTATTCTAAAGACTCAGAGAAATAATGTATTCTATGAATATCACATGGTAGACACCTTTTCCCTTTCTGCTTTTACTCATCACTGTAAACCACTCATGCCTCCCACCCTTATGTACTCCATAAGATTCCATGGTGCCTCCTATAGTGCTTCTCCATTAATATTCACTGAATTCATTATTTTGTTGATAGTATCAAAAACACTTCGGAGCTTTATAAACTATGGTAGAAATATCTGTTATTGACTAGACAAATTACTCTCTCTCTCTCTTTCTCTCTGTGTGTAATTGGATTACCTGATATATCCTTATAAACACAAAACAAGTTGATTTAAATATATAATTATGGGAGTAGAGATAATTCTTTCCTTTCAAAATTGCTGCTTGCCTTTCCTCGTTACCAGTCATTCAACTTATCTTTTAGAAACACAATTTGTTAGAATATTTATAAGTTATTTATCATTGTTATCTGAATACGATTTTTCTGTTAACCAGAAACAGTGGTTTGAATAAACTTGTAGGTAAATATGATTTATTATCTATTCTTTAAACAAATTGCTGTGTCTGTGCATCTCATGTTTTTCCTCTTTAAACCAGTGGGTCTCAAACTACATCAGAACTCTTCACAGCTTGTTATAAGAGCACATGCCTGGGCCCAGTTGGATTCAGTAGGGCTGAAGTAGAGCTTAAGCATCTGTATCTTAAGCAAGGAAAACAAGTCTACGAGGGATTCTAATACACATAAAAGTTTAAAAATCAATGACACAAACCTTTATTTTTAAAAATTGAGATTATAATCTTTTGTGAAAAGAAAATCCAATTTTTAAAACCTTACTTTGTAATGACAACCCTTAGAATCAATTCCTGTCATTTAAGTCATACTTAGGAGTTATTTTAGTCTCCTTCCTTTCCCTCACTTCGTACATCTAATCCATGGAAGTGTCTAGTACTTTCTTTCTCCAAGACATATTCTGAATCTGCCCACTTTCACTGTTCTCCATTGGCATCTTCCTCACCCAGGTATGGAGCAGTGCAACGGCTTCAAACTGGCCTTCCGGCTCCCCTCTTGATCTGCTTTAGCACATCATGTCAAAAAGCAGCAAAAGTAATCTTCTTGAAGTCTTAGACAGATCATGTCACTTCCTGGCTTACAGCTTTTCCATGGTTTCCCTCTCTACCTGGAAAAAAACCCAACCTCCTTCCCATGACCTATTTGGCCCCTGCTCATCTTTCCAACCCAATCTTGGACCACTTTCCCCTTGCTCAGTGTGCTCCAATCCCCCTAGTTTTCACTAGCAGCTTTCCCACCCCAGGGATTTACATATATTGCTTCTTCCAATCTTTATGGGTTTAGTTGTTTCCTTCTTTAGGTCTCAGCTCAAATCATTTTCCCAGAGAAGCCTCCTCTGACAACCCATTCCAGGTAGCGTTCCCCTTTCTTCTACTATATTCCCTATCTCAGCCCCTTATTTGTCTGCTGCATAGCATCTATGACAATTTTTAATTACTTTATCAATGTCTATGTTTAATTGATATTTATCTCTCTCTTCTATGATCAGGTAAGCTCCATGAGGGGAGAAAGCTTGTCTCATTTCTCATTATATTCCCAATGCTCCTTGAATCTTTTAGGGAATGATACAAAGCATTAGCTTGTTCCACTTCCCCTCCACAACCCCATTCAACATATCTTTGTATTATCTTCCTTACAACTATATCTGATGGACAAAAAAATATAGATAAAATTTTTTATAGACTCAGAAAAAGCAGTTGATCGACTTGGTTTAAGATGTTTACTTTTTCAGTAAAAGGCTTTCACTGAGTCACGTGGATGGCTTAGTAATGGAGCTTGCAAATAAATAAAGCTTAGCCTAGAGGCTTTAACGCTCCTTTAAACATCAAGAAAGGCTGAAGAATATATTGAGGAAGGGGAGTAGAAAATGTTAGCTTTAATACATCTCAAAACTTGAGGCAGGAACTCTACAACAAAGAGAGAGTAAATCATCTGTCATCTGTAAGGAAGCAACTAGCAAAAAGACCATCTAGCACAAAATACTCCCACCAAGTAAAATACCCACTAAAGTCCATTTTTTTTCTTGAGAAGTAGTCTCACTCTGTCACCCAGGCTGGAGTGCAGTGGCACAATCTTGGCTCACCGCAACCTCCACCTCCCGGGTTCAAGTGATTCTCCTGCCTCAGCCTCCCGAGTAGCTGGGATTACAGGCACGCACCACCATGCCTGGCTAATTTTTTTTGTATTTTTAGTAGAGACGAGGTTTCACCATGTTAGCCAGGATGGTCTCGAACTCCTGACCTCGTGATCTCCCCGTCTGAGCCTCCCAAAGTGCTGGGATTACAGGCGTGAGCCACTGTGCCCAGCCCCCACCAAAGTCTTTTACAGGGATCTTCTTGTTATGTCATCATTATGAATCGTTAGCAGGAGCGCCTCAGTACAAAGGTGTCAAGGAAGTTGCTCAGCACCACTAGATTTGCCTGAGCAGAGACTCTAGCCATCAAAGCAGACTGCTGAGGCATGTGTCGATGGAGAACTCCCTGCTTACAAATTAAACTTCAACATTTGTCCCACATGCCAATAGAGTAGCAGATGAGCTTTCTTGAAAGGAGCATTTGCAAGAGGAAAGTGCTAATAAGCTTTCCAGTAGTGAAAGATTTCCTTGACAGTTATAGTCCTCCTGAGGCCCTTTAGATGGACTCCAGAATCCAGTGGCCATAGGGGTGGGAGTGAGACAGGCAGGTAGTAACAAGTCTTGCAGAGTCCCACGTTCCTTCCCACCATGAACAAAGCTCTATTCTTAGAGATATTTCTCCTCTTCGTCAAAGAAGTCTGTACCGGATGCTGCCTGGAAAACTCCCTTATATTGCTGAATTGACTGTAGAGGATGTATAGCTGACAGAGGAAGAATATATCCAGCTGTTGAAGGTTAGCCATCACCTTGTGGAACATAATGCTGAGAATACAGTATTATTTTTGGTTAATAAACTTTTATGTTGAAATAATTTTAGATTTAAAGAAGGGTTACAAAGAAAATACAGAGAGCTCCTGTGGACCCTTTACCTGGCTACCCCTAATATGAACATTTTTACATACCATGGTATGTTTCTCAAAATTAAGAAAGAAACATTGGTATAACATTTATTAAACCACAAACTTTATTAGAATTTCATTAATTTTTCCTACATTAGCCTTTAGGTGGCTCTGATTTTCCAGTAGGAATATCTCTGAGCCAAAAGTTAAAAAGGGCTGTGCGCAGTGGTTTGCGCCTGTAATCCTAGCACTTTGGGAGGCTGAGGTGGGCGGATCACCTGGGGTCAGGAGTTCGAGATCAGCCTGGTCAACATGGTAAAAACCCAACTTTACTAAAAATGCAAAAATTAGCCGGGAGTTGTGGTGGATGCCTGTAATCCCAGCTACTTGGGAGGCTGAGGCAGGAGAATCTCTTGAACCTAGGAGGCGGAGGTTGCAGGGAGCTGAGATTGTGCCACTATACTCCAGCCTGGGCCACAGAATGAGACTCTGTCTCAAAAATAAATAAATAGGTAAATAAACTAGACAGCTCTGCTTGACTAATACAACTACTTGGGCCAGATGAGAAACAAGACATTAACATTTTATTTAAGATACTTTGTTTTTTAGAGACTATCACTGTATGAGGCAACCACAGAACAAGGCCTTGAAACACTACATTCTTGTTGGCTTCTGTTTTTTGCTCCCCCATATGCCAATTTTCTTCTGAGTGCAATTAACTTTAAGTCCTGAAGCTGTGAGTTGAATCAAGAGAATTTTTCAGAAAACACTCTAACAACTTCTAAAAGTGATTTCCTACTATGTACTCAGAGAGCTAAGAGGGAATTTTAGGGGTCCACTATTGGATTATTTCTGTCACTGTAGGACTTATCATGAAATTGGTGCTCCTCAGCTTTCTTCATGGATTTAATACTTACCTCAAATAGACCAGAATCTTGACTTATCAGCAATAATATTTTACATTGTACTGTGCTCTGTGTTTCATAAAGCTTTCCCACTTCTCACTTCATTGTTAAGCATCTCAGTGAATGATCTGATTATCACTCATCAGTGAGTGTTCTGTGCTCTGTGGCTTAAATAACTGAAGCTTTAGATGTGCAATTTCTCAAGGATACAGTTAGTAAGTGACCAAGTAGAAATGAGACTGCTTATTTTTTCTAACCAAGCAAGTTCTTGGTCTCAACTCAAAACCAGCCTAAGTTACAGCAGTACTGCCCTTCATGTTCTGGGGAGTCTTTGTGTGCTTACATATCTCTAACTCTAGAAATGGCCTCACATTTTAATCACATTCCAATGTTAGGGACTTTCAAGTGTTATTTGTCTTTGGCTCTGAAGTCATTTAGCCAAAATTAATCTAAGAGTATGGGCCTTTCTTTTTTTAATGAAATCATAAAAAGAGTCAATAACAAAAGGCTTCTCATTGTCAGCAAGGGGTTAACTATTTTAACTCCAGCTGTTTTCACTGGAAAGTTTTTCTGTTGTAATAACTAGAACACCTAGTTCTCTTCTATTCTGACCACCCTTTTCTAGACTCTTGCTCAATCAGTTACCTTTATAATCTTTCCCTAGTCTAATTTTTGTTTATGGTTGAGTTTGCCTTTTCAATATGGTTAGGGGTCAAGTAAGCTTTTTTTTTTTAGACGGAGTCTTGGTCTGTCACCAGGCTGGAGTGCAGTGGCACGGTCTCAGCTCACTGCAGCCTCTACCTCCGGGGTTCAAGCAATTCTCCTGCCTCGGCCTCCCAAGCAGCTGGTACTGCAGGCATGTGACACCATGCCCAGCTAATTTTTTTATATTGGCCAGGATGGTCTTGATCTCCTGACCTCGTGATCTGCCCGCCCCAGCCTCCCAAAGTGCTAGGATTACAGGTGTGAGCCACTGCACCCAGCTTCATGTAAGCTTTTTATCCTGGGTTTCCTCATTTGCAAAGCACTAATGACCTCAGGTTTTCCTACTTTGCGGTACTGTTAGAACTTAGACCTAATGAGAGTTAGCAAATACATCATTTTAAAAAAAACACTTGGCAAACAAATGACGGGCAGTGGAAAGGCCCCGCTTGAATGTGGTACGGTATAAACTAGCTTACATTCAGAAGGTAAAAATCTGCCTTGCCATTAATCAAGTTGGTACAATCTCAGATACAAATAAAACCAGCTGTATGTTATCAGGAAAGAAAATATGTTTTCAAGTCATTGCAGCTATATATGTCATAAGCACCTCCTTCTTCAACTATTGTGTTTTTACTGAGAAACATGTTCTCCAAAATCATAGACTATCAGAAACTTAAGCGTTTAAAATGAGAACAGTAACATTAAATTCTCCACTCTTGCCTAGAGGATCTGAGTTGCTGTGACAGAGAGAAGCAGCCTGGCATTCCAACCCAGGTGCAGAAAAGGGGGCACAGAATACAGTGTTCCACATCTTCCTTAGCTTTGTAATCTTCAAGGACACAGGAGCTTGAGGCTACTTTGCAGACTAGTTTTCATATTGACTCCCTTACGCATTGGCCTGCTTTTCTTTGAGCCCATTATTTACCTAAACTCTGCCTTCTCCCAAACCCTAAAATAACCACCCTGTCCTTTGGTGAGAGCTGCTCTCTAACACTCTTCTGTTGTCCAGTCTTCCTTATAGCAATGAGTCAATAAACCTGACCTTGTTGGACTATGGGTTTGTCCCTGGTGGTTTTAGCCTCTTGAACTAAGATAGGTGGTCAATAGGTTGGTTGGTTTTCCAGAAAAAAAATTCATTGAGAAAGCACCAGTGTAAGAATCTTTCTGAGGGAAAGAGAGCCGAGTCTCTTGGAAGTTGCTGTTTCAGGTGGTTTTCTAAGTTGCCTGTCCTCCTGCACAACTGGTTTAATCTTCCAGTTAAGAATGAGGAAGACGTTCTGGCCGGGCTCCGTGGCTCACAGCTGTAATCCCAGCACTTTGGGAGGCAGAGGCGGGTGGATCACTTGAGGTAAGGAGTTCGAGACCAGCCTGGCCAACATGGTGAAACCTTGTCTCTACTGAAAATACAAAAATTAGCTGGGTTAGATGGCTCACACCTGTAGTCCTAGCTACTCAGGAGGCTGAGGCAGGAGAATTGTTTGAACCTGAGAGGCAGTGGTTGATCACGCCGCTGCACTCCAGCCTGGGTGACAGAGCAAGAGTCTGTCTCAAAAAAAAAAAAAAAAAAAAGTAATAATACATCTAGACACAGGTTTCCTTGGAAAATGGCATTCAACAAATTTCTCAGTCTTGGCTATAACCTGAAAAAGATCTTAAGTAATCAAATGAGTTAAACTTTGGAAGGATAGCTTCACTCATGATATAAAGCCTTTCCTTGGCCACACACTGCTAGGGAGGGTCCCATGCCTGTGACTGCTAAAAAGGTAAAGTTTACTTTGTTTTTATCTCTGTTCTGTCTTATTTCTCATCTTATGTCTGCAAACAAACTAGAAAACTTAACTACTTTTTCTATCCACTCTTTAAATCATTCTAAAAAACCTTGATTCAGACTTGAATTTTTTCCCACAAGTTACTTCCTCTACCTCTTAAACACCTACATGCTATTTAAAAATACCTAAGCAACTAGCTGTGGAGAAAAATTGAGATTAAAATAATTCAGTTGGGCCGGGCACAGTGGCTCACGCCTATAATCCCAACACTTTGGGAGGCTGAGGTGGGCGGATCACAAGGTCAGGAGTTTGAGACCAGAGTGGCCAATATGGTGAAACCCTCCCTGTCTACTAAAAACACAAAACAATTAGCCAGGCATGGTGGTACATGCCTGTAGTCCCAGTTACTTGGGAGGCTGAGGCAAGAGAATCACTTGAACCCGGGGGTCAGAGGCTGCAGTGAGTCAAGATCATGCCACTGCACTCCAGCCTGGGCGACAGAGCAAGACTTCGTCTCAAAAACAAAACAAACAAAATAATAATAAACTCATAACCTTTAAGGTATTTAGCCTGCAAGAACCCTGACTTTGTTTCTAACTTGTGTTACCTTGTGCAAGTCTTTTTACCAGTCTGTGAAAGTGTAGATTGTTTCACTCTGTATGCACAAGTTCTCTTGAATCCGGAAACTTTGCAGATTTTCTTATTTGGATCCCAGAGGCCCCTGGAGGTGAGTCAGGTTTACTTTAAAAAGGTTTACCCAGGTGCCTGACTACTCCCTACCATGGGAGGGTGCTGTGTGGTTCTGAATTTACTGGCCAATCACACAAGGATACTCTTTAAGATACCCACGGGGCGACGTTAACCTATCAGTCGTTTTGTCTCAGGACGGGGGCTCAGCTCAGCTGTGACCATGTTGTGATAGACCCTGGATCCTCAAAACAAGTGAGGACCGGTAGGAAAAGAGACCTATTGGACAAGAGAACAGAAAGGCTGGTTATATAGGGAGATTAGGGTGGCTAGTAAACCAGAGTGGTTCTAAAGGAGGGCCAGCTACTGTTGGAAGCAGAGGGAGGCCTGGACTAGTAACCAGCAGTGCTTCACGCTTTCCCAAACTGTAACAGAAGAAGTCTTCAAGGTAAGTGGCCAGTTAAAATGTAAAATGCCGGCCGGGCGCAGTGGCTCCCGCCTGTAATCCCAGCACCTTGGGAGGCCGAGGCAGGTGGATCACCTGAGGTCAGGATTTTGCAACTAGCCTGGCCAACATGGTGAAACCCCGTCTCTACTAAAAATACAAAAATTAACTGGGCATGGTGGCAGGTGTCTATAATCTCACCTACTTGGGAGGCTGAGGCAGGAGAATCACGGGAACCCGGGAGGCAGAGGTTGCAGTGAGCCAACATCGCGCCATTGCACTCCAGCCTGGGCGACAGAGGGAGACTTCGTTTCAAAAAAAAAAAGTCAAATGCCAAATCGGATGGAGGATAATCCAGTCAGTTCACAAGGGTAACTAGTTAAAAAATCCAAGAAGTTCTGAGCAACAGAGCCTGTTAATGTGAGGAAGCCAAATGACTGGTGGCAGCTGTGGACCGCTAGGTCCCATGATATTGGGGAGGATTCATATCTTCCAGGTACTGCCTATTTGATAAGCATTCAGTAGTAGATGTCTGAGGGATAGAGGCTGTAGGGGATGTGGAACTGTTTTAGGGGTGGGCAATTGCTCACTGAAGTAAATTAGGTTCAGTACTCATGCCATTTATAGGAAAGGAAATTGCATGGATATTCCTCAAACTGCACTGATGTACCTTTTTAGCCTGAGAGTAATCGGGGAGGAGATATGGATGTAGGTTTGATTGGAGAGCATTGAGCTTATCCTTAAAATGTGGCTTGGATTGGAAATAAAGTGGTTTCCATGGAGTTATAAAGTTTTACTAAGCAAAAAGTTGGTGGCTGGAGTAAATGTGGTACCTGTGTTAAGTCTGAAAAATAGCATTAGTTTGATGTCCACCAGGTAGTGTCACAACAGCCACAGGAAATTTTATCCAAAACCCAGGGGTGTTCAAAGCTTGGAAGAGTGTAAGATTTTCAAGTTTCCCACATCTTGCTCTAAGTCAATTTCAGGTGTCTTAAAGAGTTTCTCAAAGGTTACCTATTATGTCAGGTGAAATCACTAGGAATCTCTGTATTCCAGGTGTGTCCAAAAGAAGAGGTGAACACAAGCCTCTCGGAGCAGGGTCTCAGGAAGATAATGCCCAGGTAAACTGCTCTAACTGCATCCATAACCTTGGATTTTGTCTTTGCCGTGGGTAGGCATTCATTTATTGCCCAAGCCAGATTGCTTTCCTCAGTTTTAGCAACAGCTGAAAGTCCTTCCTGAGGGCTGGCAAGGCTGGGGTTATCACAGAGGTATAGTTTACTGAAGATCCGTGACCTCCAGATTTGAAGGATCAAGAGTAATTAAGGCATGGGCAACACTCTGATCTCAGTCATGCGGCAGAGATTGAATCTCCATTAGCCAAGCCCTGGAATAACTCCTGCTGCGAGTTACGGTCAACAAACTCAGTCTGTCTGGCTTCCCAAAGTGAGTCTCCTTTTGCTATAACTGTTGGGACCGAGGCTAGTTGTGCAGTTATATAAAATGTAGAGGCAACTCCCTTGTCTCTGTGTTTGTAGTATTTGTAGAGATAGAGCACTTAAAATCCTGAATATGAGGAGGAGGGCACTGTGGGGAACATAGATAGGTCTGGTGGCACAACTGGAAAAATAATGGGTGGATCTGGTAGTAATGCCGATGAGGTTAATAGCTGGAAGGACCCTAATGCCAAAGTCTCTGTAAAGTAAAACAAAATTTTGCTTATCTATGGGTAGCTACACAGGAGTGGTCTTGTGAGATATTACCCTCCCTTTAGCAGGGGCTATCTATCAACAGGTGGCTTATGGTTGCCGCTGGCCTGTTGGACCAAGGTTTGATTCACGAATATGCTCATTCTCTTTCATTAACCATCATGTTGTCTTGGAGACAGGTTTACTCATCCACATTTCTCAGAAGGATGAAATGAGATCATGAGGATGGGAGACAGAATGTAGGGCCTTGCTGGTCAATGTCTACTGGGCCAGGTACTTCCTAGCAGCAGGGGAAAAAGCTTTCTGAGCCTTGGGTGCCATGTTATAGCAGCCTCTGCAGCATGACTTGACCCTCTATAAGTGCTAACATGAACATAGCTGGTTGCAGATTCCCATCTTCTGTTCAGTGGAGGTAGGTGCAAATGTGTGTGGAGAGGGAAAGGTAGCAGACTTTAGCCATTCCCAAATCTACTTATTTAGAGGCTGAGCAGCCATTGGGCTGGATCACCACCTCCTTCGCTCCATGTACAGGAGGTCCTCAAATAATGTCATTTCATTCGACATTATTTTGTTATCATGTTGATGACAATCACTGATTCTCAGCCAGGGCCACTGTCTGTGTGGAGTCTGCACATTCTTCCCATGTGTGCATGGGTTTTCTCCAGGGACTTCAGTTTCCTCCCACATCCCAAAGCTGTGTATGTGAAGTGAATTGGTGTGTCTACCTGGTTTCAGTGTGAGTGGGTGTGTTTATGAGTGTGCCCTGTGATGGAATGGCATCCTGTCTACAGTCAGTTTTTCCCTGGTGCCTTCAAGCTGCCGGAACAGGCTCTGGCCACCTGATTCCAAACTGAAATAAGCAGGTAAATACTTATCTTGTTTTTCTTAATGTTTCTTAAATGTATGTATGGCTCACATTTATTTCAGTGTTTAGTATTAGAAGTGGTTTGGTTTTATTTAGAAGTTTGATGTTTTTTCTGACCAGAAGTATGCTGTGGGAACTTAATTCTTGTTTATGTCAATTAGCCTATGGTCAAATTGGTCTTGTTATATGCTGTTTGGTACAAAGTCACAGTTTCTGAGTTTGTGATGTTAAGAGAAGAATTACTATACCTCTTCCTGGACTTAATAATTGAGGCAATGTCATTGTCCAATCATACATACGCGTAAGGCACATGTCTGATGAATAACCCATTGCTTCTCTGTGTGTTACCAGACTTCATGACCAGAGCTTTGGATCTGCCCCATGTTCCCCTCCCTTTGTAAGCTGGGACCTGAAGAATGTTGCTGTTCTGTTCCCTGTGAATTTTGAGTTCTGCATTTCTATATTTACTTATAGCTGAACAGAACAGCTGGACAAGTGGGTGGTATTAACAGGAAATGGCTAGGATGAAACCAACACGGGCACTGTAGCATCAGAGCAGTTTCTGTTTGAGATTATAGGGCTAGTATTTCTGACCTGGTGGTTTCTCTGCAGTGCTAGTCTTTTCAGGGTCAGCTGAGTTGCAGAGCTGCCCTGTCTTCACTGAAGCCCTAGAATCTGTGGGGTTGCCTTCATCTAATCCAACTGATCAATGAATGGGCCTTATAATGGGAGAGAAAGAGGCAACTCTGGTTCCTGAAGCTGAAGCCTTCTATCACTTCTAATTTACTTACAAACTGGGAGAAACCTGTTGAGTTAGCGCTATCTTGTGGGTGGGGGTGTTGGGAGGGGTGGAAGGAAATGAGAAAGGAAATCACGCTCAGATTTTGAGCCTAGGAAATTACCTGGTCAGTACAATCAATTTGAACATGTACCAGACCTTGAGTGTAATGGACAATTGGTTGACTACCTCTTGAATTCTGCATTTGATTGATATAACTCCAGTATCCATCTTCAGAATAAATCTCTTGCTTTTCTTTTTTCTTTTTATAAAAAAATATATATTTTTATCTTTGTCCTAATAACTTTATTTTTATTTTACTTTAAGTGCATACTATATCTGTCATTTCTCCCCATGTTATCCCTCCCCACCCTCCACATCCCTCACTCAACTGCCCCCAGTGTGTGATGCTCCTCTCCCTGTGTCCATGTGTTCTTATTGTTCAACACCCACCTATGAGTGAGAACATGCGGTGTTTGGCTTTCTGTTCTTGTGTCAGTTTGCTGAGAATGATGGTTTCCAGATTCATCCAAGTCCCTACAAAGGACACGAACTCATTGTTTTTTATGGCTGCGTAGTATTCCATGGTGTATATGTACCACATTTTCTTTGTCCAGTC
>CAUYLG010062476.1:0-39351 GCA_963573385.1 Cacajao melanocephalus | reverse complement strand
AAGCAGAACTTTAATCACAACTGCAGTGTCCCACAGAATTCCAGGAGCCAAGATGGTAAAAGAATAAAAATTAAAAAAAAAAAAAAGGAAAGGGCTCAAATGAAAGACTTCACGCTGCAGAATAAAATTAAATAAAAGAATGAAATTGGGCTGGGCGCGGTGGCTCAAGCCTGTAATCCCAGCACTTTGGGAGGCCGAGGTGGGTGGATCACGAGGTCAAGAGATCGAGACCATCCTGGCCAACATGGTGAAACCCCGTCACTACTAAAAATACAGAAAAATTAGCTGGGCGTGGTGGCGTGCGCCTGTGGTCCCAGCTACCTGGGAGGCTGAGGCAGGAGAATTGCTTGAACCTGGGAGGCAGAGGCTGCAGTGAGCCGAGATCACACCACTGCACTCCAGCCTGGCACCTGGCAACAGAGCGAGACTGTCTCGAAAAAAGAAAAAGAAAAAGAAAAAAAGGGTGAAATGGAACTGTATCATATTCAGTAATGACTAATTCTAAGTGTACAGGTTTTGGCAGGGGAAGGGATTTGTTTTCTAGATGTTTTACAGGACAATATTTTTTCCATCTTTGATTTTAATTAGAATAGATTTGCATTATTTTTCCTTAGTTTTTATTTTTAAAATATTTATTGCCACAAATTTAGAAAATAGAGGGCAAACATAAATAACAGCACATGTAAACCCAGTCCTTCTGTTCCTTCTCTTATTCAACAGTTATTTCTTAGGCACCTACTGGGTGTCCGCAGCTGTGCTCCGTGATGACCTTGCCTTGTCAACACAGGAGCAAGGTTCTAACCTTGTTAGGGCTTACAGTTGAGTAGCTGAAATTTCTATTTCTTTTCTGTGCCCCTAGTAAATATATGATAGCAAACAATAAGAGCTTTTTTTTTAAATTGTGTTCTTAGTCTGTGCTGGGCCCTGTTCTCAGTGGTTTATAGCCTATTAACCGAGTCTCTTTACCAGCACTCTGAGGGGAGGCACTGTCATACCCACCTGACAGATTGGGACGTGGAAGCATCAGGAGGTTGAGCAACTTGCTAAAGATCACAAAATCAATAATGACAGAATCTTATAAAAAAGTTTATCATACTTTAAGTTCTGGGATACATGTGCAGAACATGCAGGTTTGTTACATAGGTATACACGTGCCATGGTGGTTTGCTGTATCCGTCACCCTGTATCATCTACATTAGGCATTTCTCCTAATGCTATCCCTCCCCAATCCCCCCTACCCCCTGCTATCCCTCCCCTAGCTCCCTACCTCCCAATAGGCCCTGGTGTGTGATGTTCCCCTCTGTGTGTCCATGTGTTCTCATTGTTCAACTCCCACTTATGAGTGAGAACATGTGGTGTTTGGTTTTCTGTTCTTGTGTCCGCTTGCTGAGAATGATGGTTTCCAGCTTCATCCATGTCCCTGCAAAGGACACGAACTCATCCTTTTTTATGGCTGTATAGTGTTCTATGGTATATATGTGCCACATTTTCTTTATACAGTCTATCACTGATGCGCATTTGGGTTGGTTCCAAGTCTTTGCTATTGTGAACAGTACCACAATAAACATACGTATGCATGTGTCTTTATAATAGAATGATTTATAACTTTTTGGGTATATACTCATTGCTGGATCAAATAGTATTTCTATTTCTAGATCCTTGAGGAATCACCATACTGAATGACAGAGTCTTGATAAGAATCTTGGCAGCCTGACTCCAGAACCTGCCCTATTAATCACTAAACTATACTGCCTCTCATAATATGTATCAAATTGAGGTGATACTTTATAGATAATTTCAACTCTTGCTTTATAGATAATTTCAACAGTACAAAGGAACATCCTCCTGTAATGCATGTAAACCCCTAAAAGATGTAGAATTTTCATCTATTCATTTGTTTGATAGGACCGTAATGAAATAAGACTCTATAAAGCTATGTGTAATTTAGACACAGGAAACATTTGGATTATAGTGGTATCTAGTGGGAAGCAAATGTCTTCTGAATCAGAAAGATGTGAGCTAGAGTATGCCAGGGGACCTACTTAGTCACTGTATGACTTTGGGCAAGTTATTGAACCTCAGTTTCCTTTCCAGGCTAATACCTGCCTTCTGGACTTGTCATCAGGATTAAACAAGTCTACCTATATAAAATGCCCGGCACAGTGCCTAGCACTTGGTAGAGGGTCTATTGATGGTCACTGTTATTACGGGCTAATTCAATACATTTTAATCTTCTTTCAGAATACCTGGCCAGATAGCACAGTGATTAAGAATGCACATGAGAGCCAGACTGTTGGGTTCTAGTCCTGGCTCAACTCCTTCCTAGTTCCGTGACATTAGGCAAGTTACATGAACTCCCTGTGCCTCAGTTTGCATTTCTTTAAAACTGGATAGTTACAATACCTGTGTCTTAGAGTTTTGAGATAAAGCTCTGAGAACAGTTTGGTACACAGAACGCACTGTATGAACATTTTCTATAAATACTAATATTAAATAACATCTTCAGAAGAAGTTAAAAATATTACACCTTAAAAAGCAGGTATCTTTAAATATTTCCTCAGCTACTGAAGTTTTGCTTGCTATTTGATGTATCATTTTTTCATATTTGTGGCTCAGACATGGCTTAATCCGATTCGTATTAACACATGAATTTTAAGTTTGGTGATATTATTTTATCTGAATGAAAAGAATTTGCTGATTTGGCACTGTGTTTGAGCATACATTTTATGTTGAAAAATGGCGATTCTGGAATGTTCTTTTCCTTCTCCAGATTATTCAGAGCTGGGAGAGCTTCCCCCACGATCTCCTTTAGAACCAGTTTGTGAAGATGGACCCTTTGGCCCTGCCCCAGAGGAAAAGAAAAGAACATCTCGTGAGCTCCGAGAGCTATGGCAAAAGGCTATTCTTCAACAGATACTGCTGCTCAGAATGGAGAAGGAAAATCAGAAGCTCCAAGGTTGGTTTGCCATCTTGCTATTGAACAGGCCTGGTCTTATCTAGGCTCTAAAGTGAATCACATCAGATATAGCATGCTGTCTTAAAAATACAGCAGCACAATAGTCTGATGTACACATCTGTCTATAATATCTGTTTACTGTTTCAGAGTCATAGTAACACTTTACTTTTTGGTGATCTAATGATAGTTTCACCAACTGTATTCATTATTCCTGTATGGTCACTATTTGTACAGTGTTCAGAAATTCTGAGATACAAGCTTCAAATCTAGGCTCTAACACTCTGAAAGGTGTTTGTTTTGTTTTGTTTTGTTCCCCTCCTCACCCCCATTCTCTCTCTCGCTCTCTCAACTTTATCCTCAGCCATAGTCTGAGCCTGTGTGTTAGGTATGAACTTTTCTTGTGTAAGTCATTAAAATGCATAACTTCACTCTATGTGCTTTTTTAGTGAGTTGCAAATAATCCAAATAAAAATATTAGCTGAATTCTACCTGTACTGATAATCAATAGTGTCAAAATATGACATGAACTTGTAAAGTTTAGATTTTGTTCATATCCTATTTCCATACTGACACTGGGACCAATTAATATTATCTTCAAAGTAGCTTAAGACACAAAGTTTATATACCGTTTGGAAACAGCATGGATTTTAGGGTATGTAGACAACTGCCCCACTATGAAGTAAAAAGATTTTGAGCAGGAAGTCTGAATAGTCCCTTTCAAAGGGAAGATATAGCAGGCGGTTCAGTCATACCACCATTGCCCCAGAACAATTTTGGAATTCAAGTACCTTTCATTCAGCATCATCCTTGATTGCAGATTTTGGTCTTTTAAAATGACCTTGTTGCTTTTAGAGCTGAAAGTCATTCAGACACCAAGTCTGAGGAATAAGCTCCCAAGAATGTGTTGCATCCCATGAGTTTCAGTTTATAGCTAGCGTCGTAGCAAGTGGATAGACGTTCTCTGTGCATGTCCATAAGGTACTTGTGAGTTATGACAACACTGGGTACCGGCAACAGAGTTTCTGCGGTTGAAAAGTACGAATTCATAAACTGTAAAGAGATAGTGTCTGTATCTTTTGACTGAAAACAAAAACTGAAATATAAAGGAATAAGACCTTCTGATATGAAAGTAGTCCCTTAGTTGGAATAGGTTAGTAAGCTTTCCGGTATGCAGTTCTGAAGCTGAGAAAGACAGATCCTCCCATCAGGGTGCTGTGGAAGGTGATAGCACACTGGGGAGCAGGTAGAGCCGGTGAGTGCTGTTTTCTTCCAACTCAGTTTTTCTGCCGTTTTCTTATGTGTTCTTGAAGGTAATTCTAAAAGCAGGTGTCAAAAAGATGTTTGATAGAGATGGTGTTACTACATGTCTCATCAGTTAAATGGTAGCCCAGAAGCATAGCAGTTATATTCCTGTGCATCTTGGGATTTTTGTTGAAGAGGAAAAAGGCAGTTATGTTCATCACATAGGTCATAAACTTTAATGCTGATACTGGCCAATTTTCTTGCAAATGACAGCCATGTAAAATCAGGGCATAGCTATAAAATGGGAATGGTGCTCACAGCTGGCTTCTTCAGAATGTGGTGAGGACAGCTGTAATTGGCGAGGCGAAATCAGTATGCCGCAAAAGCAGAAAGCATTCTGCTATGCAAACAATGACCAGGCAGACTAGAATGAACAGGCGAGAGTTTCCTAAGGTTACCTGGAACACCTTGCCAGGTGTTGCATTAAGTTTATTGGCCCTTGCCAACATTCTTCTAATGCTTCCTCATTTCATCTGGCTCCTTGGCACTGCTCAGTTTTTGTGGTCTTTTATTTTGACTGTTCACCTCGCTTCTCTTCTTAGCTCTGTAAAGTTCAACATGTGTTTATCTCTGTGGTGAAAACGCAATAAACTTGTTTAATATAATGTTGGAAGCATTAATCTATTGTATTAGTGTGTACAGGACCTGGATTGCTGAGAAAAATAACCAGCAGTAAGAGCCTGATTGCTTAAAAATATTTAGTAAGTTTTGTCAGGGTGGGTTGGAGGGGGCCTGGAACTTTTACATTAAATATAGATGCAGGATTTGACAAGAAGCAGCCAGAGTGTACAGTAAGTCTTCGCTTAATGTTGCCAATAGGCTCGTGGAAACTTCAACTTTAAGCAAAATGAGGTATAATGAAACCAATTTTACCAAGGGTTTATTGATAAAAACAAGAGTTAAGTTCCTATGGCATATTTCTGGACACAAAAACCACCAAATTCTAAATAAAGACCTAAGACACTTATAATATTAAATATTAATGTAAATGTGAGCTATGCAAACATTTAAGAAAGATTAATAAAAATAAGGTAATTATTGGCTTGGCACAGTTGCTCATATCTGTAATCCCAGCACTTTGGGAGGCCGAGGCGGGTAGATCACCTGAGATCAGGAATTTGAGACCAGCCTGGCCAATGTGGTGAAACCCCTTCTCTACTATAGTTATAAAAAAAAACATTAGCTAGGTGTGGTGGTGGGCACCTGTAATCCCAGCTACTCAGGAGGCTGAGGCAGGAAAATCACTTGAACCCAGGAGACGAAGGTTGCATTGAGCGAAGATGGTGCCACTGCACTCCAGCCTAGGCAATGGAGCAAGACTCCGTCTGGAAAAAAAAAAAAAAAAGTAATTATTTTTCTACTTACTCCACTTCAGGGTCTAGGTGGCCGGAACCTATGCCTGCAGCTTGGGGTGCAAGGCAGGAACCAGCCCTGGACTCAGTGTCATCCTATCTCGGGGTGACGCACACACGCACACTCAGACTGGGACCATGTAGACATACTGATTAACCTAATGTGCACATCTCTGGGATCGGGGAGGAAACTGAAGCACTTGGAGAAAACCCACATAGACATGGAGAGAACACAAACTCCACACAGACCAAGGCCCCGGGCTGGGAATCCATTTCTTGCTTATCAACATTATAACAAAGCGAAATTGAGCACAAAGACATTTTTCGAGGACCTGCTGTACTGTGTGCTTAGAGAGATAGGCATCCTATTGTGGGTTTTTTTCCCCTCCCTTCTTACAGGAAAGTTAAATTACATCTGGGATGGCTCTTGAAATTGGTCAAGGGTTCAAGCTGACTTGCATACTCTTTGGGAAAGAATTTAGAAGAATGTGTATGAGAACATTTTTCCTATGGTTAAGCCTATTTCCTGACTTGAATATACGAATCAAATATTTTTACTAGTCTGAAAGCATTGCATCCTGGAAAGAACCATACTGTGCCATCTAAGTCTACCTCACTCCATTGTAGCACTTGGAAGCTGAAGTTGTGATTTCTCCAAAATTAGCTAATTTTCAGTGGTGTTAGGACAAAAAGTATTGCCTCTCTTTGAAGCCACCAGTCCTCTGCTGTCCCCTCTGCAAGGCCATTTTCCCCTATCCCCGCTCCCCTGCTTGTTTTTTTTGAGATGAAGTTTTGCTCTTGTTGCTTAGGCTAGAGTGCAGTGGCATGATCTCAGCTCACTGCAACCTCACCTCCTGGGTTCAAGCTATTCTCCTGCCTCAGCCTCCCAAGTAGTTGGGATTGCAGGTGCCTGGCACCATACCCGGCTATTTCTTTTCATTATTAGTAGTAGAGATGGGGTTTCACCCTGTTGGGCAGGCTGGTCTCAAACACCTGGCCTCAGGTGATCCACCCTCCTTGGCCTCCCAAAGTTCTGGGATTACAGGCATGAGCCACTGCACCCGGCCCATTTTTCCCTAATTTTAAATGAAGATGTGAGCAGCGTAATGCAAGATCACAACATGTGATTCAGTACAGCCGTGGCTTGGTATTGGCATGTTATTGCCAGTTGAGCCAATTCATATAAGTCAGCATTTTATACTTTACTAAGACTAAAATGATGTGATAACATAAAATTTTGAATTACAATTAATGTTTTTTGTTTTAAAAAAACATTTTTCATAGTTAAATAATACATGATGGTTTAAAAATCAAATATTCAGTGCAGTTCTAAAATCTCTGCAAGTGTGGGGGTCATTTAGTTGCTGAGCCTCCCAGCCTCTTAGCTTTCCATTCTAAGCTTCAAGAGGTAGTGGCAGCTGGCGAGACAGTTTTGTCTGAGAAAGCCATTGTTAACAGAGCAGAACTGGGGACAGAGCAGCCATAGCCCAACCTCCAGACCTGAGCATTATCACAAAGTCCAAGTTGGCTCAGACATTTGTGTTAAACCGTAATAAATATTTTAGAGAACTTCATTGCAAATTTACATTTGATCTCAGTCAGTCTTATCCCCCAATCCCCACAAGCTTAAAAACCACACGGATGTGTGGGGTCTTATTTAATGTTGTGAACAGCTGGGTCCTGTATCTGAAGTTTTGGCCTTGGAGCCTGGGCGTTTGTTGCAGGTCTGCACCATCTGCCTTGGTTGATAAGGCATTTTGGAGGCCACTGATTTTAGGCAGCAGTGTTGTCAGGATACTGAAACAGCAGGATGTTGCTTAGGCCAATAGCAAAATACATGGATTGAGCCTTTTCAGCTGAATCTTCTGGCCAGTTCTCTCTGGCTCTGTGAAGTTGGGTTGACTTCAGAGCAGGTTCCTCATGTGGCCTGCTGGGCTCTGTTAGGGTGGCCAGACGCGCTTGTAGCAGCCTTACTGCCAGGGGAACGTATGCTGGCATCGAGAGCCCAGTGCTGCTGCCAGTTGCTGTTCAGCAAGGCTAGCCCCAAACCTGATTTGCTGCAAGGATTAGCTCAACTCTAGTGACATTTATTGTGTTTTCTCATCGCTCAAATCACAGCCCGCCCCCCCCCAAAAAAAAACTAGGTTTGACATTTTTAAAAAATGTGAACTCCAGAGATGTAGGGAATTGTGTAACAGGACCTTAGAAATGTATTCATCGAAGCAAGAGGGGAAAGATTAAAGATGGTAGATGGAAAACCATAAAAGTTGAGAGGAAGGCAGCACTGGGCCTAGGATCACGCAGCTTCCTCCTAGCTAGTAAATAACCGTGGCCAAATCACTTGATCTTTCTGAACTTCAGTTTCTGTGGCCATGAAATGAGAGATTGGGCCCAGGAATCAATGTAAAATGTTAATTTCACATTTCCCGTTATCGATATTATTCCCCCCTGGGTTTGACAATTTGGTTATGTAATTCTTCATGCAGCTTTAGGTTGAGTAAGTTTTGGTGGGAAACAATAGCTATCTTCATATATTTGAGAGATGTTATTTGAAAGGGGGAGATTTATATAGTTGAGCTCCAAGAAGCAGAAATGGGATCAATGGTAGAAGCTACCAAACAGAGATTTGGCTCTAAATAAGAAAACTATCTTTGGAGTGCCTCTCCTAGTTTAGATGAAAAAATTGCATCCAGCTGTAACCATGCTAGTCATTAGGAATTTTATTAATAACACATACCTCCTGTCCTGGGGAGGCTTATGCTTTGATAGGGGTAAGATGGAAAGAATTGGGCAGATGTGGGTTTTGTCTTAGCAGTAGAGCCAGCAGGGTACATTGGGAGTAAGCGGGTAAGAGAAATCACATACTTCCTAGGTTTTTAGTGTTTTCCAAAACGAGGAAAATGGGTAGGAGCGTGGGCAGTGACTTTAACTAGATCCGCTAAGCCGGTTGTACTGCTCGACATCTCAGCAGGATAACCAGTAGGCAGCCATGTTGTGTAATGGAAGTTCCATAGCTGTAGCCTTGACTAATGCACTCTTGAATGGTCTATTCCAGCCTCCGAAAATGATTTGCTGAACAAGCGCCTGAAGCTCGATTATGAAGAAATTACTCCCTGTCTTAAAGAAGTAACTGCAGTGTGGGAAAAGATGCTTAGCACTCCAGGAAGATCAAAAATTAAGTTTGACATGGAAAAAATGCACTCAGCTGTTGGGCAAGGTAAGCTTTATTGGGAATCACCTAGTCAGTCTCACCCCTCATTGGGGATTGGGGAGAAGTGTGGAATAAAAAAATTAAGTCTAATTTTAGTGGCCATCTCCCTTCTTTTCATCACATCTTAATCTATTTCCAGATATCTTATTTAATAGATAGGAGTTTCACCACCTTTCATGATTCCTCTTAATTAAAATTCCCAGAAGTCCAGGAAATAGGAAGAAGACAGAAAAACCCAAGGGCTTCGTTGCCTATAAACTGGATAATGATTTGATGATATACTTGGAATTAAATTATAAACTAGAAACTAGTTGTGTGGCTTCTCTCTGGGTACTCTAGGGAAACAGCATAGTGTATGGAGCACAGACTTCGGACAGGTGGTTTTGGGTTTAAGTCCCAGCCCTGGCACTTACTTTGCAGTGTGATCTCAGACAAATGCCTCACCCTCTCTGAGCTGCAGTTTCCACAAGTGTAAGATGTGGGTGCTGACAGTGGATGTTATGAGGCGCACACAGCATGTGTCTGCTACACTGTAAGGTCTTGAGAGCGGGCAGGATTCAGTATTTTCTCAGTGTGATCTGCCAGCCCAAACTGTTACTTGTCTAAGAAGTACAGAACTTGAGACTAAGCTTTTGGAAATGTTTCCGGCAATTTGACGCAGTGATCCTAATAAAAAATGTGGATTTACATTTTGTCCATCTTTTTTTTCATTTTGTTTTTCTACTAACTTCTTTTTACTGTATGGTATAAAAAAATCAGTCTGTAGTGGATTGGAAAATTAAAAAAAAAAATTGACGTTTCACAGATAGTTTGAGAAGCGCTGTTTGGAGCTTACCTTAGTCATGATTAGCGTTCTAGTCAAACAATGATTTCTTTAAAAATGTATGTTAGTGTCTTCTGGCAAGAGTAAAAGCCTGCGTCTGATCTGATTGTATGCTACTGAGTTCCAGTTGAGCTAATCATGAATAACCAGGTGTTTTGAATAAGGGTTGCAAATATGTACAGAATGGCTTTTTCCTGGCTTTATCAGTTGTACAGTGGAAAAACATTGAATGTGCATTTTTCATCTCTAGGAGCAGTCATGGAACAAAGCAGTGTTTTCTATAGTCTTTTAGGCATTTTTTACCCTTTTCTGAATTTTGACATCAATTTTAGTAATCATAGGTAGTTATTGTTTGTTATGTCTTTCTCCTTTCTCGGGATAAGCACACTTGGGCTTAGAGCAGTTGAGTAGTGGCTCAGGCCACAGAGCTGGGTTCACACCATTGTACTGCACTGTCTCCTGTTGAACAGGATCTCAAGGTGCTTTTCTCAGAACATGTATACAGTGGTGAAGACTGAAATGCTATATCCACAGCAGCTTTCAGTGTGGCTTTGGCAGGTACCCTCTTTCTGGGCTCCTGCCTGCTTGCTGATAGAATGAGAGACTTGCACCCAGCTGAGGATCTTGGAGCTCTCTTCCAGTTCTAATATTCCTTGCACCTGTAGTTGTTGCTTAAGGTTTACCCTTACACCAAATGGCCCCAAATTGCCATTTTGAAAACGCAGAAAGCAGAGAAAAGAATGAGTCTGTTCTTCCCCCTTTCACGGTTGCCTAGATGATCGCCTTCAGGTGTCTTTGCTTTTGCAAAAGGCAAATTGCATGGGTCTGTGACGGCATTCCAAATATTTGAGCTTCTTAGAAGCCTGGCACCTGGATATTTGTTTTTCATTGGGCATATTATGCGGAGGCTAATAGAAATACTTTAGAAATCTGGACCCTGGGTAGTGAAAGTCAGGCGTAGATGATTGAACACTCTATATACTGGAGTGAGCTAAGGCTGACTTGGAATTTCCTTAGGTATTCCCTGAGTTTGCCATGTCACTTTTTATGGCAGAAACTCTCTCTAACCACAAAGGGGGCTTTTGTCAATCAGGTGGTTTTAACCACATTAAGATTTAACAACTCCAAACAAATGACGGTGGTCTATTTAGTGGCTGAGAATAAAAATGTGAATCTAAAAATGTGAGACTAAATTAGAATCATATCTTTGACCTTTGAAGTAGAGGCTAACTCTGGCTCAGAGATCTTGAAAGAGAGGACAGCTGTATGAATTAAGAGGCCCTTCCTCGGCCGGGTGTGGTGGCTCACGCCTATAATCCCAGCCCTTTGGGAGGCCAAGGCAGGCTGATCACAAGGTCAGGAGTTCAAGACCAGCCTGGCCAACATGGTGAATCCCTGACTCTACTAAAAATATAGAAATTAACTGGGCATGGTGGCATGTGCCTGTAATTCTAGCTACTCGGGAAGCTGAGGCAGGGGAATTGGCTTGAACCAGGACCTAGGAGGTGGAGGTTGCAGTGAGCCGAGATCACGCCACTGCACTTCAGCCTGGGCTACAGAGTTAGCCTCTGTCTGGAAAAAAAAAAAAAAAAAAAGAGGCCCTTTCTCATAGTGATATAAAACACCCTGAAGTGATAGAAATAAAGAAATTTATAAAAATTTTCCCAGTTAAAATTAGATGAGGAGGCAGGATTAGGGTATCAATTTAGGAGAAGATAGCATACTTATAGATAATTCAGTTTAGTTCAGGTCAAAATGATTTCTCTAAAGATATCTAGATAGAACCTCATAAGCTGGAATGTATTTTTTAGGAATGGGATTGCAGAGTGGCTGCCTGAGCTTCTGACAGTAAGGGCCAGAGGCAAACTCTGCTTGCCTTTGACCCAGCAATGCCATTTATAGAAACATACTCTAGAAACGAATCAACCAAAAATGTGCTGTAGTAAGAGTGCTTATTGTGGCATTGTTTAATAGCCAAAATAAAACAAAATACCCAACCATGTGACTATTCTATGTCATATTCCTTGAAAGTGACACTGTAAGTAGATCTGTATTTACTGGTGTAAAAGACGTCTGAGATAAGTTGTTAAATGAAAAGAGTACAGCATGGTCTCCTGTGCAGCTGATGGTTCTTTATGTGTATACATGGAGAAACATCCACGATGCAGGTATCCGGGTCATAGGCAGGACTCCTGTCCCGGCAAAATTATTAATAGCCTTCCTCCTCTTCACTTCAAAAACTTCCTGCTTTGGATGGTAAATATATGTTCATTCTAGTTATGGGTGGTTTTTCACTTTCTTTATGCCTTTTGCATTTTCAGAGTTTTGTTTGTTTTGGGTTTTTTTTTTTTTTGCCCTCCTTTTAAACAGTGATTATATATACTTTTTTAGGTGAGGAAGAAGCAATTTACATAGGGGGTAGAGGAACGGCCTCCTGCCCACCCAGACCCTGTCTGCAAGCCCTCGCGGGCTCCACTGCCAGGTTTCTCTCTTGGGTTAGGAGTGAAGGCAGCACCACACTGGGGAAGGGTGTTCTAGGCCATTCTTAGCAAAAATATGGGGTCTGACCTGTATGATCCTGTGCTTTCAATCACAGAATCTAAGCTTACTCTTGAATACCACAGTATCGGGTACTGTCCAGTGACATAGCCAATATTTATTTCTTCCAAAAAATAAAGGTTTGATAAGACAATGGGAGTGATTTAGTAACAGGAAAATGGACATTTCATAACTTGGGAAAATTTTCCAGTTTAAAGAAAAGTATTTTGTGAAAAAAAGCTCCACTCTAAATCATTTACCATGCTGACTGTTTTCCAGCCCACATTTACTTGTCATCAGGGTGTGAAGTATTTGTGGGAGGGTGTATGTGTGTGTGTGTGGGTGGGTGTGTGTACCCAGGATATATCTATGAGCTGGAATAGCAGAGAGGGAGGCAAGAAATAGAATAATAGTAGAAAGCAGATATCAGGGTGTATTTGTTTCCTGTTGCTACTGTAACAAGTTACTACAAAAATGGTGACTGAAACAACAGAAATTTTTCTCTCAGTGTTCTGGAAGCCGAAACTCCAAAACCATGGTGTCAGCCTGTCTGTACTTGGTCTCCTCGGGCTTCTGGTGGCCGTCGGCTTCCTAGACTTGTGGCCACAGCACTCCAGCCTCTGCCTCCTTGGTTGCGTTGATTCCCCTTCTCATCTCCTCCTCTGCATGTCTATTATAAAGATGCTTGTCCCTGGATATAGGCCCGCCTGGATAATCCAGGATGCTCTCCTCCTCTCAAAGTCCTTGCTTAATTAATTCTGCAAAGAAGGTAACATTTACAACCTCCAGGAATTAGGAAGTGAACACATCTTTTTTGAGGGGCCACCGTTCAACTCACTCTCCAGGGTCATTATATTAATGCTGAGATAAAATTAAAGAAGGTATAGGATGTGGTCATGGTTTACTGGGGCCTTGTATTTCTCTTACAGGCCGACTTAAAAAAAAATGATATGTGAAATGGAAAAAACAAAGTACTTACTATATAGTAAGTACTTCCAAGAGGTGGCTCAGTGAGGCTTTCTAAACAGTTCCCTGTGAATCTGTTAATAAAATGATTAGTATTTGGTTCAAATCCACAGATGTTTTATCATTCATTGCAAGATAGAAAATATATCTTGCAATGAATGACCAAAAGATATTTTTTCTCTAGTCCCCATTTGAGTAGCAGCCTTGTTTGACGTTTTCAACATGGAGGACACCAAGAGGAAATGGCAATCGGTGTCCCTGGGCTGTCACTCACCGGCCTGATGACCTGGGGCAAGGGACCTGTTCTTACTGCCTCTCTTTTCTTTACCATGAGGATAATTGTGTTTCCCTTAGAAGGTTATGAGGGTGATATGGACCAATATACGTAACATGCGTGGAATGGTGACGGTGCATAGTGGCCTCACGGTCGGTGCTGTCTGCTGCTGCTACCTTGCCAGAGCAGAAACTTTTCCCAAGGGTGACTAGAGACAGAAACCAGAGAAACCATCCTCCTGGGCAGGCTCTGAGTGGCAGGGCAGAGTACAAAGCAGTCACTTTTTTTCCTGGATGGAAAGAAAGATGAACGCCTAACTCGAGGCTTCCTTTCTCCAAAGAGACGAGAAATACTTGGCATCTGATTCTTCAGTCTTCTTCCTCTTCCCCTTCCCACCTTTTGGCCTTATAATAGCTGAGGAATGAGCTAAAGAATTTTGGTTGAAAACTGTTGCCTTTTAAAATTAGGTTTGCCTTGAATAACATCCTTGACTTCAAGAGAACTTTTCTGAGTTTTAGACATTTTTAATCACTGTGAGTATTCAAATCAGTCACATGTAAAGCATTTGGTAGAGGCTCGTGGACATTTTCTGTTTTTAGGCTTTGTTGGATGCTCACATGGCAGTGTCTACACGGTCAGTTCCTGCCCAGCCTCTGGGCCCGTCTTGCAGCTTATCTTGCAGAAAGAAGCCTCGTCAGAATTCCAGATGGGAAGCTGTGATCAGCTTACTCCATCTCAGCTCGGAAACATTCAGTAGTTCCCTGGACCTAGCAAACAAAGGGCAGATTTCTTGCCCTCAGTTTTGCCTCTGACAGTAACCCTTCCAGCCTCCTTGCCAGCTGCTCTTTTCCATGCACCTTGTGCCTGAGGCAAACAGAATCACTCTCGGTTCTCTCTCTCTGGTGGCTCTTCTTTCTTCCTTTTCCTTCATCTTTAAGGCTTGGGTCAAATGAAGGATTCTGTGGAACCTTGATTGCTCAGTTAGAAATAAGCCAACTTCTCCTTCATCTGAGCTCTACTTCCTTTTGATTCTCTCTTGTTTCTGAGATCACATCTTACAATACAGTTTTTCATACTTGGCCTTATTTCCCTAAAATGTCGTTTATTGACACCAGGGCTCAGGTCATATTCTTTATTCCTTACAGAGTCTGACAGGGTCAGAACGTGATAACACGTTGGAGAAGTGAGAATAAAGGAGGAAGGGGCCAGGGAAGTGAGGGGAGAATGTGGGGGTGGAAGTAAGGGGAGAAGCAAATAGGAAGGGCAAGGACAAGGTTGCCTCCCTTCTGTTCCTGTGCTGTTAATTAGTAATGGAGCTAGTGGCCAGGTACAGTGGTTCATTCTTGTAATCCCAGGATTTTGGGACGCTGAGGCAGGAGTATCGCTTGAGCCCAGGAGTTGGAGACAAGCCTGGTCAGCATAGTGAGACCCTGTCTCTACAAGAATAAAAAATAATTAGTCAGGCGTGGTGGTGGGCACCTGTAATTCCAGCTACTCAGAAGGTTGAGGTGGGAGGATCATTTGAGCCCAGGAGGTTGAAGCTGCAGTGAGCTGTGATTGTGCCACTGCACTCCAGCTTGGGTGACAGAGCCAGACTCTGTCTCAAGAAAAAAAAAAAAGGAACAAGAATTTGGATACATGGATCATGAAACACAACTGATTTTTATTATTAAGTTGTGTTCTATGTATAAATTATCTCTGTATCTTCTATTTCCCCTTTTAAAGGTGTGCCACGTCATCACCGAGGTGAAATCTGGAAATTTCTAGCTGAGCAATTCCACCTTAAACACCAGTTTCCCAGCAAACAGCAGCCAAAGGATGTGCCATACAAAGAACTCTTAAAGCAGCTGACTTCTCAGCAGCATGCGATTCTCATTGACCTTGGTAAGTCTGTGCCATCATTAGAGATGAAATGGAAGTTTCACTCACATGAAAAATCTGAAGAGACTGTCCATGTTATTTAGTGACCTGCCTTTAGGTTTAGCAATCAAAATTTACTACTGAGACTTTTCATTTAAAAAGCCCTAGGGTAATCATACATGTCGTCTTCAAGCATATACAAATCTCCGTATATTCACTGGGTAGCCTGTTAACTTGGCTTCGCATGGAGGGCGAGTGTTCATTAAGGCTGCAGCATAACTGTGGTTCAGTCCAGTAACTCAAATACTGATAGGTGGTTTTTATAGTCAACTGAAGGAGCATCCCGGAAAACGTATAGATGTTCAGAACCGAGGCTTGGTTTAATTACAGGAGCCACTCCCTCATTTTTACTGCTTACAAACAGATTTCATCAGAAAAATTGTAGAAAGCAGTTTGTGTGTGTGCCTTGAATGATTTTATTTTGGAAACTGAGTGGCACCTTGTCTCTTGAGTAGTTTTAAAAATATGAAGATGGGAACAGGGTACAATCGGCCCCCCATACCTATGGGTTCTGAATTTGGGGAGTCAACCACCAACCTCAGATGGAAAATATTTGGGAAGCAAAATCAATGAAAAAATAATAATACAGATTTTAAAATACTGTCACTATCTCCAGAGGATTTACATTGTGTTAGGTGTTATAGGTAATCTGTAGATGTTTTAAAGCGTATGGGAGGATGTGCATAGGTTATATGCAAACAAGGCACCATCTTATAGAAAGGCCTTGAGCACCACGGATTTTAATATCTGTGGGGACTCCTACAACCTGTCCCCCGAGGATGCCACGGGATGACCGTATTGGATAGATCTGCCGTTGCCCCTGTGAAGAACTTGTTGAACTGGGTGTGATTATGATGCACAGAGGGCCTTCCTGACTTGTCAGTGGCCATGCACGGGGTCAGGTGGCAATGCATTCCCGTTTGCCTGCCGCCTGTCACCCAGGCTGCTGTCTATACTGGTGGTGAGCTGGCTCGATGTGGTGGGAGTTTGGCCCTTGCTGCTTTTAGAGCCTGTGGCCCTGCTTCCAGAATACCTGTTATGCTTGCAGCAGCTGCTGCTGAAGGCTGCACAGAGCACTCAGTGCTCTGGGGCCCTGCGGGGGCCTGGTTCTCTGAGTGTTGCTGCAGCCACGACAGAGGGTGCAGTGTGACCACATCAGGCGGTATTAAGTCCTTTTCTCTCAAGCCACATAGCTAGCCTTAAAGGTTAATTTCATAACCCTTAAGGTTATTCTTCAGCTGAAATGCCTTCTCTGAGAAGCTGCCCCTGACTGTGGTCTCCTCTCCCACCTGAAGACTGGATGAGGTGTCCTGCTAAGCCCCCCATAGCACCCACACTCTGCCCGTGGTGTGTATCACATTTATCACCATCACCGTGATCCGCTTATTATCGTCACTGCTGATGCCTAACTTCACCTTGGGCCGAATGTTGTATAAAGGACTTAAACTGCTTTCTTTAATCCTTATACCATGATCAGGTAGATGTTGTTCTATTTCTCTTCAGAGTTGAGAAAATAAAAACAGAGAGGTTAAGTAACTTGCTGAAAGTGACACAGCTAATTTGCTGCTAAGCAGTGTGACTTCAGAAGCAACACTTTTTTTCAACGTTTATTTTAGATTCCAGGAGTATGTCTACAGGTTTCTTACAAAGGATTGTGATGCAAGGATTGAAGTATGATTGAACTCATCACCCAGGAAGTGAGCATAGGACCTAATAGGTAGTTTTTCACCCCCTTCCTCCCTCCTTCCCCCTCTAGGAGTCCCTGGTGTCTTTTGTTCTCATATTTCTGTCCATGTGTACCCAATGTTGAGCTCTCACTTAGAAGTGAGAACACGTGATGCTTAGTTTCTGTTTCTGCATTAGTTTGCTTAGGAGAATAGCCTCCAGCTGCATCCATGTTGCTGCAAAGGACATGAGTTTGCCCTTTTTTGTGGCTGCGTAGTACTCCATGGTGTATATGTATCACATTTTCTTTATGCAGTTCACTGTGGATGAGCATGTGAATTGATTCCATGTCTTTGCTGTTGTGAATAGTGCCGAGATGAACATGCGAGTACATGTGTCTTTTTGGCAGGAGGACTCATTTTGCTTTGAGTACACACTCAGTCGTGGGATTGCAGGGTCGAATGGTAATTCAGGTTTTAGTGGAATTATACTTTTTACTCCACCTCCCCCGACTGTCCTTAGTATATGGCAGTGGCTTTTTATTGCGTTTCTTCCTTGTAAGAGGCAGCCCTCTGCAGACTGGGCTGGGGCTGTTTTGATGTTGTACCCTCAGCTCTTAGGACAGTGGCTATCACACAGCAGATGCTCAAAGAATCTCTTTGAGATTCGGAGTATGAGGCACTGCACCAGCACGGCCGTCTCATGGACCCTCACAGCAGTGCTGGGAAGGTGGCCAGCACCCTCTCTAAGAAGTGAAGAAACTGAGGTCACGTGTTGACCATGGTCACAAAGTCAGCTGAGGGGAGGTGGCAGGACCTGAACCCACTGTCACTCTGTGCTTCCCTGGGACCCCCTGAGCCCAGGAGCCCCGTGCTGCTGTGCAGTGGCAGGCCAGTGTGAGTCTTGATGGAGCTGGGGCCCATGTGACCCACTGACACTGTGGAAGGCAGTTTTGTGAGTTGGCAGTAGCTGTGTTTACAGTCGTGATGAGTAACAGGAAATGCCATCGTGTTCCTATCATGTGAAACGAAGTGAGAAATAGGTTCAAGGTAGGAGGCTGAATGGGAGGGAGTGCAGCCAGCCCTACTCCCCACCCTCACTCACAGGCTGGGAGGAGGAACGGGAAGGGTGTCTCCCCTCCCGGATTCGGTCGCCCTCTTCTCTTCATTCCCCTGCAGTCTCCCCTCATTCTTCCATGGACAGGACCAGCCCCTGCTTCGTGTTGCTCAGATGTCATCACTTTTCTGCAGAGGGAAAAGAAGAGGCCAGATCAGCACAAGGGCCTTGGCATGGCTGAGCCCTCTCCTGGGGCACTGTGTGTGCCTGCGCCCCACCACGGCCTCTCCTGCAGGGCTGTGCGCCTTCCCGGAGCTGGCAGGAGGTCTGTGGGAGCCCGGGGGTTAGCCTTTCTCATCCACTGGCGGGGCTGGCTACATTCAAGTCCTCTCCCTGGGTCTCCCCACCCTCTCCCTCTGCTGCCCCCATCCCTGACAGCACTGGCCCCCTCTTTCTTCCCCACTCTTGCCCATCCTGGCCTGGCCTCCAGTTTGGATGCCCTCCACATACTTCCAGAGGGCCTGAGAGGACCTTCACTTGAGGCAATACATTTCCCAGGTCGCCCTGTGTCTCTCTCCAGGCCTTTTCCCGGGATCCCTGGGGTCAGTCTCCTCTCCCCACTGGAACCGGGAAACTGGGGTTGGCCCAGACCTGGCAGTGGAGTCCCAGGTGCCCTGGTTGACTCTGCCCAGGGAGGCCTCCCTCGGAAGCTCCTCCAGGCTTCACCCGTTCCTCCTCTGTCTTCTGTCACCCAAGGCCGTGCTGGGGCCAAGTCGGTTGTTTAGCCTACACTATGGTTACCTCAAGGCCCAGTGAAGGTGTGTAGTGTAGAGCAGAATCAGATCTGGATTTCAGTTTTTCTTAAAAAGTGACTTTCATAATCTGGCCAGAAGAACAGAATACTTGGTTGGATAGATTCTGAGTTTCTGTGGGTTTTTTTCCTGCCTCTTGCTATGCTTTCTCAAATTGGCTTTTAGTCTAAACAGATTTTTTTTTTTTTTGCAAGGTGTTTTCCTCCAAAGAGTAAGAATAACAGGCCTCATAGCTAGGTAGTGTTTTATAGTTTGTGAAATATTTTCTCAGCCTTTGTCAGATCTTATCTTTACACACTCTGTGTGAAATTGGGCACGCGCCATTACTTCCAACTTAGAGGGGATGAATGAGCCCTGGGGAGCTTCAGTTCTCTGTCCACATTGCGAGTTACTCGGTGGCAGAAGGAGTTCTGGAAGCCAGGTCTCCTCAGTCTCCATGCCACGTCCCTTCTAGGGCACCATAATTCTGAGTTTCTTGGCTCTGCCCACTCCATCCTCACGCAACTGTCCCCACCTTGCTTTGCTGGAATCATGTTCCCTTGGAGTAGATCACACCATCCAGAGGCAACTGCTCTGAGCCCAGCAGGTGATACTCACATAGTCTTCTCGAAGCCTGGGGTCAGGAGCCTGCCCCACCCATCTGCATCCATTTGTCCAGCCCTCAGACAATTGCCACCATTTTCTTCTCTCTTCTCTGACTCTCCTGGAGTGGATAACACGGACCGTCCAGCAGCCTGCCTACTGTCTGGGGCTCCCGCTGTGGTCCTGGCCACACTGGGGGCTGCCAGTGACATTGGGAAACTCCCAGGGGACCCCTTCAGGCTGCACATCATCTGCTCCCTCCCCAGCATCCTAGCCTAGAACACTTTCCAGCCATCAGCTGCATTCCCCAGTGAGGCGTGCGGCCCCTCCCAGAAACCCAGGAGCACTGTTAGGTCAGAAAGCTGAAACAAGAATGCACCTAATCTCCCCCACATCAATTACTACTATAGATTTGTTAATCTGCATATTATAGGTCCGTAAGGGGGTGGCACAGTTTAAAATCCCTGCAGGGGATCCTACCCTGCTATCCCAGATCTTCATCCAGGAAGGAATCTTCGAGATCATTAGGTTGCAGGGTTTTTGTTCTGCAGAGGAGTTAGAGGGTGTCAGATTGCTGGTTTGCCAGTACCACTGCCTGGAGAAAAGAGCAAAAGAAAGAAGCTTGTTAGTCAACTGTTCAGAGGCACCAGGAGACTGAATATCTTCCTGGGTGGCCCCGTGTTTGCTGCAAGAGACCTCTGGCCTCCAGTGGCAGCTGCTGCATGGTAAATTACAGAGTTGAGATATCAGGGGTCTCACTGAAAGTGCAGTCAGATGGGCTCTGAATAGAGTAAGGCAGGACACTCTAAGATGGGATGGCGTTTATCACAGCACCATAAGGGGACCACCTGCAAGATCTCTTGAGGGGCTTGTGAAAAACACATTCCCGGGGTCACCATCCTTGACTGGCTGCTGATTGAGAATTTCTGATGCCTGGGATGTGCAGGTTTAACAAGCCCCCAGGTGATCCTGATAGGATTCCTGCCTGAAAATTGCTGGGTGAAGGCTCTTCACCCTCCAAGTGGTAAAGAAGGGAAAGATTCATCCTGGAAGAACATCCCTTAGATGAGCAGAATTTCAGGGGAACACTTAGTTTGTGGAGCGCTTTGTGAAAATGAAGTTCTAGGTCATTTAGAAATGTGTCTGAATTGCAGATCACTTTGTAGGCCTTTCTGGCATATTTCTCCACTTAGACACACAAGACTCATCGAATGTCTTTTTAATATGAATAAAGGGGTTTATGCCCACGTTTGACCCTCTCCACTTAATAATCCCATTCTCATTTTGTATATGAAGGTAGACTGCTTTACAGAAAAATGTAAAGGGCCTGCGCTTCTCTGCTTTGTGGTAAATGGTAACATGCAGTTGAAAGAGGCAGACCTCGTCTCCTGATGCATTTGTAGGAAGGATGGAGCAGTTTTACCAGGACTCCCTCGAGGTCAGCAGAAATTAGCTTTCCCTGAACTGGCATCTTCCCAGGCTTCTCCTGTGGGGTGTTTGGCCTTCTGTCCTGTCTTGTTGAAGCAGAGCTTCTATCAAGAATCTGTTCACAAATTGTGAACAAATCCAACAAAAACAGTAAGCAGTCTTTTGCTCAGAGTTCATGTGCCTTGAGTTGGCAGTGAGGTGCAAGGGGCTGCTCATGTTCTCAGGGGTGTTCTGCCTACAGCTCCGGTCCCCTGCAGCAGGTGCACATCCTATGGGTGGGTGGTCTTTGTGGGATGCCACCAGCACTAGCCTAGTACTTTCCAAATGGGAGCTGGAGGGCTGCAGTGCTCAACACGGGATTATACGAATATGGATTTTCCAGGAAACGCTTTTAATCCCACTCATTCACTCTCTACCTTTGTGGCCCGCCTCGCCCTCTTTACCTGGTGTTTACCCAGGAATGTGGGTGAGTGGTCGTGTTAGCCTAGAACAGCTGTTCCCAAACTTCGATGGCAGGAAGGCTTTCACTTTTAAAATTATTGAGTAGCCCAAAGAGCTTTCGTTTCCATGGATAATTCCTATCAATATTTACCATATTAGCAATTAGTTAAAACTGAGATTAGTATGTTCTTGATTCGTATTTATTTTTGCATAGCTATAGCAAACTCATACATATAAAAATTATTAAAAAATGACTGTTTTTCAAAATAAAATTAGAAGAGTGACTGTTTTTACATTTAAAAAAAACACTTTAATATCTGATTTAATAGAATCTGCTGAATTTTATTTGCTTTGTTTAATCTGTTTTGCTTGTGAAGCATATAAAGTAAAAGCACATAAAGTAAAAGCTGACCTTGCCCAGATCTATACCTGGAAAAGCCGGGGAGGACCTCATGGACCCATAAAAGGCTCTCAGAGACCTCTGGAGGTCTTCAGACTGACCAAACACTGAGAACTATTGACCTGAAAGAATGTAAAACAGGAAGACAGTGTCTCCCCAAATAGAATTTCATGTAAAACATGGACTGTGTTACAAAGTCAAATGGGTGCAGCTGTCCCGCTTCTCCCGCTAGTCAGGAGCTGAAGGCCAGAGACTCTCGGCTGTTCCCCAGCCTGGTAGTGAACCCAGAGGCCTGTCTGACTGTGCGGTGCGACGGGAAATGGCATTTGGGAGTCTCATAGAACACACTGGAAGATGTGTTTTGGCTTGGCCAGGTTCGTGCAGGACAGGTTTTCTGCATAAAGAAAATCAACGACAGTTTCTGAAATTGCACCCTGGAAGCCTTGACCAGTGTGGGTAATAATAAGAGATTTAAAAGTGTGGGGTGTACAGGTGTTTTGCTGAATCCAGGTGGTGGTGGTAATTGTTATTATTTGGAATTCAATTCAGTTCTACCTGTTTGTGAGTTCCAAATTTTGTGAAAATTAGTTGCTGGGACATAACTTTCCTTTGCCTCTGGAAGGCTGTCAGAAAGCAGGATTTCCTGGCTCATAATGCAGTGTTATAGTTGATAGAGGAATGGTTTTGCAAGGTTGCTCCTGTACCTTAAATGTAACTTATTTTGCATTTGTGCTACAGAACCACCATAAGTGTGCCCTTTTGTCCTCTTGTTTGGAAACTGGGATTTTATAATGTGTGTGGTGTATCTGAAGATTATTGCCCATTATTGAACACCATTCATAGCAAACATTTGCATTAGGCATGGTACCTGTACTCCCCACTCTGCAAACTATGGGTTCTGCCCCCTTCCCCCTTTTTCTTCTGAGACAGAGTCTCACTCTGTTGCCAGGCTGGAGTGCCATAGAGTGATCTCAGCTCACTGCAACCTCCGCCTCCCAGGTTCAAGCGATTCTCCTGCCTCAGCCTCCTGAGTAGCTGGGACTACAGGCACGTGCCACCACACTCAGCTAATTTTTATATTTTTTATAGAGATGGAGTTTCACCATGTTGGCCAGGATGGTCTTGATCTTTTGACCTTGTGATCCACCTGCCTCAGCCTCCCAGAGTGCTAGGATTACAGGTGTGAGCCACCGCGTCCAGCCAGGTTCTGCTCATTTTTTAAAAGAGGAGGCTAAGATTCAGAGAAGCTAAGTAGTCCATTCTGAGCTGCACGTGCCAGAGGCCATTCTGTACTTACCTCAAATGCCATTGAAATAAATGCACATCAGAGAGTTGTTCTTAGCAGAAGGGGTGCTGCATGTAATGTTTTACTAGCAACATGGATGATGTTCAAGAACTGTGGTTGATGAGAAAGGCGTCCAGACCCTGGCACCAGCGACTCTGGAGCAGCACTTGAGGCCAGTGCCTGTCGGGCCTGGGTCCCCACACTCAATCTGTGTCACCTGACTGTGGGTGGCCTGGCTCTGCTGTCCGATTGCCACAGTGCCCTCCTCTGGTTGAACCTTTCTTGAGAAGTGCTTGTTGGAGGCCTGAGTGCAGAGTGTGTGAGAGGCCCTGTGTGGTTCCTGTCACGTGTCAGCTTGCTCATAAAGGTCATATGTTTGGCAGAATTTGGCCCAAGGTTTGCTTTCTCATAATGTACCACTCGATAGCAAGTCTGGGAGGAGGGTGGCTCTAGCTATTTCTGGAAGCTGCTTAGGGGGCTGCTTCCCCTTAAATTGGTACAGAATTTGCAGGCCTATTGCAAGATGAAAATGGAGAACTCCTTGTTGAAAGATTATTAGGAATTTCAAGACAGAAATAGCAAAGCATGAAGCCTTGTGTGAGGTCCTTGTAAACACAGAGCCAGTGACTGCACAGAACACACACCCATGAAGCCAGCCCTGCCCCCACAATCTGACCGCTCTTTTTTTGTTGTTGTTGTTGAGATGGAGTTTCACTCTTGTTGCCCAGGCTGGAGTGCAGTGGTGTGATCTCGGCTCACCGCAACCTCCATCTCCTGGGTTCAAGTGATTCTCCTGCCTCAGCCACCCAAGTAGTTGGGATTATAAGCATGTGCCACCACACCTGACTAATTTTGTATTTTTAGTAGTGACAGGGTTTCTCCATGTTGGCCAGACTGGTCTTGAAGTCCCAACCTCAGGTGATCCGCCCACCTCGGTCTCCCAAAGTTCTAGGATTACAGGCGTGTGCTACCGCGCCTGACCTCTGACCACTCTTAAGTGGCCAGTGAGCATAGGTCACTCTCCAGCCTGCCAGTCCCACCCTCTTAGGGATGTTTTGAGGCTTAAATACGAAATAGCCACTCTACATGCAGGGTCAATTAGCATGGGCTCTGGTTTCTATGGGAGGTAGTTAGCTAACATGAGAGGGTATGTGATTAGCTAAAACAATAACACTGACAGATTAAATTCAAAAATAACTAAACCTTCCCTGTGTTTCTTTATGCCACATGACTCCTGCATATTCTGCAACTGGCACCTGTTTGATACCAGAGGGGAAGGGGTGCATTCGGGATGGGATAGAAGCATCAGCAAAAATGCAGAGGTGGGGAAGCCCTCCATCTTCTTGGAAGCTGAGGCTGCAAGGGGAATGGAATGAAAGAGATTGTGGATATATTTGAGACTATGAGGAAATCAATACACTGGTGTTGCCAAGTGCAGAAGCCACATGTGGCTGTTGAGCCCTTGAGATGTGGCTACTCCAAACTGAGATGTGCTGTCAGTATAAAAAACACACTGGATTTCAATAGCCTAGCATGAAAAAAGAATGCATAATATTTAGTATTTTTATGTTGATTAATGCTGAAGTGATAATATTTTGTATGTGTTGGGTTAAACAAAATATCTAATTAAAATTAACTTCACCTGTTACTTTCTAATGTGGCTGGTAGAAACTGTTAAATCCTGCATGGGGGTCGCATTCCAGTTCAGTTCCACATGCTGCCAGTTGCTCTACTTGCACACACACACACACACACACACACACTCTCTCTCTCTCTCTCTCTCTCTGTCTCTCTCTCTCTTACTCTCACTCTCTCTCACTGTCACTCCTGCACACAACCCAGAGGAGTCAGAGACCCAGGAGCCCCCACTTCTAGTGCCTGGGCTAAGCCCCAGAGTAGAAGATAAAGCTGGAAAGGTGGGTGGGGAGGTGAGTGCACAGAGCTCCAGGCTAACAGAGTGGAGAATTTGTTCTTTGAGCACTGGAGAGCTATTGATTGCTTACTAGCAGCAAGGTGACTTGTGCAGGGTATATCTGGGGAAGATTTGTTGGGGAACAGGTAGAGGATGCAGGAAGTGAATATAGAACGAGAAATCAGGACAATAATTAGGAGACTGTTGCCTTCCTCTTGAATCAAGTTCAGATAAACACATCTGGACTGATTTATAAAGTTTTTCTCAGGAAGCTGAGGAAGAGCCCATGAATGTATGTTCCTCTCTGTGCTGAGATCAGTAATTGCAATGAACAATTAACATGTGGCCTAGATGCACCTTTGACCGTGGCTGATCCAAGCAGGTTCACAGTTCTCAACCTGGGTCCAAGCTTGGCCCTGGCTGCCAGCTGCCTGGCTCCGGACGTGTCTTCTCTTAATCGGTTCAAGTACTTCTCTGCTTCCTGGAAACAGGTGCTCCCATCAGTCACATTCCAGAGGAGGGGGAAGAGGAACTTGACAAGTATCAGCCACAAAAGCCTCCTGGACAAAAGAAGTCTTCTAAGCCTTATTTGAATACTAGCTTTTTGTGAAAATAATCAGGATGTTGAGAGCTTTTTTTTTTTTAAACTCTTTTTGGAAGGTAACTTTTGTGTAAAAGAAAACACCTGCTGCTCCTCAGGCTGTTTCAAAACACTGCTTATAGTTTGAAAGTGCAGAGATCTGCGTGTGGTGTGCAGCATTTGCAGGCATAATATGTGAGTCTGGGAAAAACAAATCCAGGGAGTGTTTGTAGCAAGGCGAGGCCTTTTAGCTGCAGTTAGTTGCTGCTGGGATTGGGGTGGGCACGGGGTGCAGGGTGGAGACGAAGAGCTGTGTGTGTTCCTCTTGAGCACAGAGGTTTTATCCAGAGGATTAATAGTTTTCTTGAGACGGAGTTTCACTCTTGTTGCCCAGGCTGGAGTGCAATGGTGTGATCTCAGCTCACTGCAACCTCCACCTCCTAAGTTCAAGAGACTCTCCTGCTTCAGCCTTCCGAGTAGCTGGGATTACAGGCACCTGCCATGACGCCCAGCTAATTTTTTGTATTTTTAGTAGTGACAGGGTTTCGCCATGTTGGGCAGGATGGTCTCGAACTCCTGACCTCAGGTGATCCGCTCGCCCTGGCCTCCCAAAGTGCTAGGATTACAGACATGAGCCACAGTGAGTAGTGCCCAGCCAGCAGTTTTTTTTTTTTTTTTTAAATTTGAAGTTCGATTATTTCCAAGACTGAAGGTAGTTCTAATTTCTTTCACCTGTACCTCCACCAAAAAATAAATACATAAATAAACCATGAGTCATTGCTGATTTTTAATTGAGAATGTTATTCCAGGAACAACTGATTGACCTTGTCTGCAGAGGAGGTGGCAAAGACTGATTGATATTATGATCCAGCTTCTAAAGATTTTGCTGCTTAATCTGGAGCACATTGGATTTCTGCTTCAATAGGCTTTCTTTTTTTGTTATTATTATTATGACTAATATGTATTCTTTTCACAGGGCGAACCTTTCCTACACACCCGTACTTCTCTGCCCAGCTTGGAGCAGGACAGCTGTCACTTTACAACATTTTGAAGGCCTACTCGCTTCTAGACCAGGAAGTAGGATATTGCCAAGGTCTCAGCTTTGTCGCAGGAATTTTGCTTCTTCATATGAGTGAGGAAGAGGCATTTAAAATGCTCAAGTTTCTGATGTTTCACATGGGGCTGCGGAAACAGTATCGGCCAGACATGATTATTTTACAGGTATAGAGCGTTCCTTATGTCTTTAATACAACAAAATGCTAAGGATGTTTCTTATCCCTCTCCAGGAATGCCGCAAGCTCTTTCACCGTCAGGTAACAGTGTAATGTTGTAACGCTGATAAAGGACTCTGTGCTAGGTATTATTCCAAGCGTGTCATCTGCACTTCCCTCTGTAATAACATAATAGGAAGACACTGTTCATCAGCTCAATTTGTAGATGGGAAAACTGAGGCTCCAAAGATTACTAATTGGGCCCAGTCCCACAGCTAGCGAATGTCAGAGCTGGAATGGAAACCCAGGCCCCTCTGACTCTAGGGCCTTCCCTCTTGCCCCTATCAACCATCAGATGATTTCACTTCTACCTCCCAGCCTCTGTATCTGCTCTTCCTCTGCCTCACCCCTACCCTCATCATCTGACGTTCAGCTTAAATATCACATCCTGGGAGAAGCTCATCCCGCCCACCCTGATGCTGTGTTCCCCGCTTCCAGCCGGGGCATACTGCATCATGTTATCCTGGCTCATTTCTTTTTGTTTTTTTTTTAACTGTATAATTATTTTTATTTTTAATGTCTGGAATGTGTAATATAAGGGCCAGAGCCGCCTCCTGGACTCAATTTTATAAATTCTCGATTAGTTGGTGAGGCCAGTAGGGATATTTTGCTTGTCCAATTTGGTTTCTGGGAAAGCTTCGTTCAGGTCCTCAGTGGTCATCTGTTCAAATGGAATTCAGTTCTTCATCTTCTCCATCTGTTTCTCGTATTCTGCAATCCTGGCCTTTGAGAGAGACACCCACTCAGCACAAGACTTCACATCTTCTTTTTCTGCAGCATCCACCTGGGCACTATATTGATCCTCTGGTACAGGAAACTTCAGGGCATTCAGCTTCTTCTCAAAGTCATCCACGAAGCTGGCCTTGGCCACATTGGCCTTGTAGTAAGCCCAGTCGGTGGTAGATGGTAGATTCTCAGGTAAAGCAGCCAGCCTGGCGGTGAGGGTCTCATTCCAGGATTTCAGGGAATTAGCAATGCCTTTTGGTTCTGGGGTATGATCTCCCCAAAAGCTATCCAGTCAGTGGTTTTTAGAGCAAGTTTTCACCCAGCCATCTTGGGATCCTTCACAGACCCCCACCCTGGCTCATTTCTTTTGCACAATGCAGCCACTGCCAGAAATGATCTTCTTTGTTCCCACAATCATTTATTTACCTGTTTATTTTCTGAGTTTTCATAGCTTGTGAACTTCAGGAGAGGGAGGGGATCTTACTGGTCTTGGTGCCAAGCCACTAGTTTTTGAAACAGTGCCTGGGTTGAAGTAGGCACCCCATAAGTATTTGTTGAATGAACACTTCCATCAGAGAAAACCAAACACAGTAGCGTATTCCAAATACCACGTGCTGCTCTTGCTGCCTTTCAGAGGGAAAACTCTGGATGCTGCTTCAGGAATATTCCTAATTGTTGCTTCAAATGTTGCAGCACGTGTTAATATGTTGATTTACCAGTAAGATACTAGGTCTTCAGAGCCTTAGAAAGTATCCTGGGAGGGGGTACATTACAGCCAAGGACTGACTTTGGGAGCACCGCATTATGTGATTCAAAATCTTTTCACCTTGACCTGTGAACATGGACCACATAAACACAAATATCACAGAAGGAAGTCAGCTCATTCACGGAAAGATTTTGACCACATAACATTTTCCCCACGTACTGTGAGGGTCTTCCTACATTCCTGGTATTAACTTTAAGGACAACTGTCACCAGGCAGTGGAATTTTTGAGTTTTCTATAATTTATGTAACACACAACTCTTTTGGGGCTGGTGGCTTTGGTTGATTAGACTGTCTTCCATACAGGAGAGCCACAGCTGGTGCTTATGGGATTATATTGTCTGAGCCTCTGAAAATGGTTTTCTTTCTCTTAGTTTGGACAGGACATATCCAACTTGGTGCATCTCAGCAGGATTCTGACCCTCCGTAGTGGTCACTGTTTCTTCTTTAGGCTCAGGCCGTGAGACTGCTCAGATCTGGGCTGGCTCTCAGGCCTCTGTGAGGCCTGGAATGCTTGGTGGCACTACTAGGAACTGGCTTGAGCTTCCTGCCAGAACCATGCCATTCTCTGAAGTTTGAGTTCCACTTTAGTTGGAAAAAGTTGTGTTTTTGTTTTTTTCTTTCCTCATCTTAAGATGTACACTTGTCTTCTTGTTTTAACTTGCCAGGGATCTGGATATTCCATGTGTTATACACCAAAAGAAATTATGCTTATCCTGCCTATTGACAAACCTATTGACAAGTAATTTCAGGGGTCCAGAGGGAATTTCCTAAGTAAACAAGTACAGTGGACTTCTATGGAATCATAAGATGTCCCTAATTCAGTCTTAGTAGAGAGACTGGCTTCTTATTTCTAATTCCTCCGGGCTTGAGTTTTTATATTTGTAAGAGAATTTATGAAACATTTACACAAGACAGATGTTTAGATCTTCTTAGCCAAGGCATACAAGGGAACAATGAAAAGGAAGTGGTAGAAGTCCCAGTGTTAGCGTCCTGGGCCTACACCCAGCCAGTGCCTGGCAGCAGCGGGCACTTGGGAAGTACTCATTGGATGAATTAGTAGCTGAGGTCAGTGGATCACAAGCCAGATAGAACGTTTGAAGTTCTAGTGAGTCTTCTCTTATGCCCACCCTGTAAGCAGTAGGCATAACTTTATCGCTGTGGCAGATCCCTAATTCTCAGCCCCTGTGGCCGTCTTCCCACAGATCCAGATGTACCAGCTCTCGAGGCTGCTTCACGATTACCACAGAGACCTCTACAATCACCTGGAGGAGCACGAGATCGGCCCCAGCCTCTATGCCGCACCCTGGTTCCTCACCGTGTTTGCCTCACAGTTCCCACTGGGATTCGTAGCCAGAGTCTTCGGTGAGCATTAGTAAATCTGTTTGCCAGAATCAACCTTCTCTTGTTAAAGGAGAAGCATTTCCTGTCTCTCCATGGTGATTCTTATTTTTATACCCGCAGCTCTTAGCAGAACAGGGTATTGTTTGATAGTCTAAGATTAGTCAGGGGTGGGTTTCGTGACTTTGGAGTTCTGATAATCACGAGGCTTCCCTCGATCCTTCATCTTGTGGGATGTAGATCTGTGTCCCTCACCAGGATGCCCTCCCTAGAGCAGTTTAGAGCCGCAGCTGTGTGTTTCTGATGAATCGCCTTCCGCAGCCGCTCTGGGTTGTGAGTGCTGACCAATGCTGACCGTGGGCCTCTGGGCTACTGCCCTTTGTAGATTCCCTTGGCACCTCCTCCTGCCCTCGGCTCTACATTTTCTCCCAAGTCACTCTCTTGGAGACCAGTGTCAGGACCTCGAGTGACACCTCCGTGTGGATGGTGCGCCCTCCCCCTTCAGCCTTGACGCCCATGAAGGCCTCCTGCCCTCGTGCCGTGTCTCAGCGGCTGCTCCTCCTGTGCCACCGCTGTTAACCTTGGGTGGTTCATGTGTAAGACCTGCCTTTATATTCCCGATTCACTTTTTGAGAACGTTGTGAAAGTTAGGTGGGTGTTCATATACAAAGCCTTCAACCTGCCTTGGGACGCAGGGATAGGGCCGTCCACATGCACATCAGGAACCAAGTGGAAAGCGGTCAGCACAGTCAGTTCACGCACAGTTTGTTTTCCCTACTTCAGAAGACAATTCAGGTTATTTTTTTTATTGTAAAGGAGGAGGTTACTAAAAAAAGATAGTTATTACAGATCAAGCATGTTTTTAAGCATCACTTGACAGCTTAAAAACGTGATCTTTAAAAAATGTGTTTTTAGGGTTAGAGAGCATCTTAAGGGAAATATTTAAAGATACTGAATGTACTACTTCAGGAATGTTCTGGGTAAACATCTTAAATATCCAAATTCTAGATGCCCTAAAATTTGCTTTTTAATGTAAGTGAGCATTTACTCTTTTTCTCTCTTTTCCTTTCCCCCAAATACTAGATTTTTATTATTTCCCATTTTGCTTTACTGGAAGAATTCATGTTCCTTATTTTCTGTCCCTAAAAATATAAAACCACTAAATTAAAATAGATACAAAAAGCTACCTCCTGGTTAAACATATCTTTAGTGAGATTTCATGAAGGTTTATACTATAGTTTAAAAAAAAAAAAAGATAACTGAAAGTCTCAAAATGGTGTGCTTAATTTATTTACAAAAGAGTTACAGAAACTAAAATCTCAAGCTCCAGGCTTTAAGCTTTTCTGCCAATAACTTCTATGTTTTTGACTTTTCTAACCCTGGAAATTAAAAGAAAATTAGTCCACCTTCCTTACATTTTCTCCAAATGTTAGCTATTATTTTCATACAGGGTCATGAAGAGGAGGGAGGTTGGAAATGGGGAGGAGGGAGCGCTGTTTGTTAATGGTTTGTAAACAGCTCAAGCATTAAATTACTTGGTTTGTGAAGAAAATTCTCCCAAGGCAACCGGGCTGACCACAGACTGGAGGGGGCTGAGGGATCATCACTGAGTTATCCCTGCCCTGGGGCCACAGGCACTGGAGCTGCTGCTTGCAGAAAGTTCCGGGGGTCTGGAAGAGAAATTTTTCCTTCGGTTCATAAATGGGCAAAAAGACATTAAAAAACAAGCAAACTCCACTTTGGAAATGACAGCCCTTCTGTTGCAGAGTAATTCGAAGCTCTCTGAAGCTCACTCTAATGACTTCATAAATAAAGCCGCAGCCTGTAGAGGTAGAATATTTTTCTGTAGATTTTGTAGGCAGTGGTGAGACTAGGAGTCTCATAAACATTATGGATAAAGTTGCCAGTGTCTACATAATTCCTGGATCCCACAGACTCCTGCTGTGCTAAGTGGGTTGTTGTCTGGCTGGCCAAGGACTCCTGGGATTAGAGGCAGGAAGTGGGATCTCAAGGCTGCGCTGGGTTGTGATGTCACTTTGCAAAAACTGCTTTTACTTTTTTTTTTTTTTTTTTGCACTATCCATCTCATCTTTCAGTACTTACAAACAAAAGATAGGTTTTTACAAACCATGTCTATTTTTAGCATTGGTGACTTAGAGAATGGTATATGTTTTGCTCCGTGATGCAGATACCTTAGCTTTTTATTTCAAAGCCTGCCATTCAGGCACTATAGTCTTTTTTGGCCCAAGGCCCATTTCATTATAAGCCTTTAAGTCTGAATAAACTCTAAAAACACATAGACCTTTGTTGACTGTTCACTAATGTATATATATAAGTAAAATATTTCAGTTTGCACCAGCATAGCTCATGTATGAGTTACTAGATTACCTGGCATTAAGTATGTATCTGCCACTTAGAGGGGCAGCTGCCAGTGATGTGTGCATCTGAACCTTCACACTGTCATCACCCCTTGCTGAATGGCAGTCCTTCTGCCTGGTGTCACATAATGTCAACAGCCCCTGCCTGTCTTTTTCTGGTTGGAGTGCAGCAGGGCCCCAGGAGAGATGCTTGCTTTGTTCACTTTCTCATCACATCTACCTTTGGGGCAAAAAAAATCTTGAAAAATAGGACCTGGGTTGCTCCTGATGGAGGAGGTGGCTGCAGTGTTTGGGCCCTGATGTTTTTCTATAGGATGTGCTGCCAAATAGATGAGGGAAGAGGTGGAGTATAAAAACGAAGAGTTTGGGCCGGGTGCGGTGGCTCACGCCTGTAACCTCAGCACTTTGGGAGGCCGAGGCGGGTGGATCACAAGGTCAGGAGTTAAAGACCAGCCTGGCCAACATGGTGAAACCCTGTCTCTACTGAAAATACAAAAATTGGCCAGGCGTGGTGGCACGCATCTGTAGTCCCAGCTACTCGGGAGGCTGAGGCAGGAGAACTGCTTGAACCCGTGAAGTGGAGGTTGCAGTGAGCCAAGATCACACCACTGCACTCCAGCCTGGACGACAGTGCGAGACTTCATCTCAAAAAAATCCCAAAACCGAACAAACAATCAAACAAAAACTAAGCATTTGGCAAAAAAACACAGAAGCTGCCTGCAGTATAACGAAGGCTTCAGAGAGGTTTTAGGATGAAAACAGACTGAAAACACAATTGTTTCTGCGGCCAGGAAAATGTCCAGCTACTCAGGGAACATGATGCACGGTGATGATGAGTGTGTGTTCAATCTGTTTATGCTGCTGTTCTGCACAGCACTGTCATCAGCCTTCATCCTCCCCCTTATGTTACTCCTAGAATGTGGAGGAGCCATAACTGGAGGGCCGCAACCTTCCAGGAGAAAGTTGAGAAGGCTCAGCCTTGACAAAGAAAAGGTGGCTGGGAAAGAGATGCGGTGTAAGCTCACATAGGAAGATTGCACTTTGAGATGATGAGGAGTTTATTTTCAAATTGACTTCCAATACACAGTAACACAGTGAGAGGACTGCTGAAATGGCCTCAAAGAAAAGAAGTTTCTTTGTGTTGTTCTCTGCGAATACAGTGCCGAGTAGTAGAGTCAGCTGAATTCAAGATTCCTCTCTATTTCCTGCCTGATGAAACCTCTTGCCTGTTTCTAGGTGGCTTGAAAAAGGAGAGGAGAGAAGGAAGAGGCAGAAGGAAAGTCCCACCGAAAGGTCTCGGGCTACAGTGTTGTGAGCTAGGCTACTCTGCCGCACTGCACAGGGTGGCTCTGGCTGTTCACGTTCTCCTAGGGCGGTTTTCAAATGCAGGACATTGGGTCGCTTTTCCAAGGGGAGTTATTGCTTTAAAAAAAAAAATTCCGGAATGTAAATGTATAAGGATATTGGAAGACATTCTTCCAAATAATTGGTTTGGGGCAGTGGGTTTATAGGAAACATTTTTCTTTACTATTATTTTAAAATTAGATGTAATTTTTAAAATTTCCAAAGCCAGAAAAAAGTACACATTATCTAAAGGATGTCAGTGTTGCCTCCAAGTGTCATCAGAAAATTTAGGAGGTCCTTCCTCCCAAGCAGAGCTTCCTGCGGTCCTTCCTTCAACTGTTCAAGCGCGTTTCTGCATCATGCACCCAAATCATCTCCCAATTTAAGACAACCCCTGTCTCACAGAAGCTTCTGGGGCTGCGCTTTTTCAGGCCTTGGAGGGATGGGCGCTTTGAATGGGAGGAGTGGTGGTGAATGGAGCGTCTCTGGCAGCAGACATTTGGGAGTCCCTGGCATGAATCAATCAGTGTGGTCTCCAAAGGTGGCTTTTCTCTGTCTGACACTAACTAGCCCTTGCAGGGATCATACCCATAACCTGCATCTCATTAATGTCACCTCCTTACCAACCCACTGACATACTGAGAAAAGGAACAAAAAGCCTTCAGCGATTCCTGCGGTGCTCTGGGGGAAGTTAGAATTGCTGGGCTGGGGCAGAGGGCCTGCTGATCTGGACCTGCCTGCCCGTTTGCCCCGCTTCTGCCCTGCGCAACTAGAGTCCCTGCTTTGCCAGCCAGACTGTTTTTCAGGCTCCTGTACACCTCTCTCTATTGACAACCCTCTTTTCCTTTTTTTTTTTTTTTTTTTGAGACGGTGCTCTGTCACCAGGCTGGAGTGCAGTGGCGCAATCTCAGCTCACGGCAACCTCTGCCTCCCAGGTTCAAGCAATTCTCCTGCCTCAGCTTCCCAAGTAGCTGGGACTACAGGCACGTGCCACTGCACTAAGCTAATTTTTGTATTTTTAGTGTACATGGGGTTTCACCATGTTGGCCAGGATGGTCTTGATCTCTTGACCTCGTGATCCGCCCACCTTGGCCTCCTACAGTGCTGGGATTACAAGCGTCAGTCTTTTCCTTTTATTCAGAGTATTAATCCCTAGTTCTGACCTAGGAAGTTTTCATTGGTTCTTCATACAGTCACTTTCTTGTGGGCTTTTTCTTCCCTCTGTGTTCTCGTAATCCTGGGCATAACTCTACCAAGCCAGAACTCCTTGGTGTCTCTGCAGCATGTTCTTTGTGCTTTGCTCATGGCTTAATCTCCAGTGCCTAATACAGTGCCTGGCGTGTATTAGATGCTCAATGAATGCTCATTAAGTTAAAGTAGAAGACACCTTTCAGCAGAGTTCTCTTAAGATGTTGTGAATAGCATTAGGAAAGAAAGTTTGTTTTTTAACTGCATTAAATACAAACAGATCCAATAAAATAAACATGCTCAGGGCTATGTCTTAATTTTTCATCATATCAATAAAGAGACTTTAAAACACATACACACTCTCTCCCTTCCAAATTTCATTTTCTTCGCAGGAAAATCTCAGTTTGGAATCATAGGAAGCACTTACTAAGTTGGTATATTGTAAAAACCAAGATCCTAATAAAACTCAGAGGATCTAGTATTAACCTAAAGAGGCCATTGATGCGGCTTGTGTATCTGGTTGTGCTCACAAAAGTTTCCCAATAATTATTTATTTTCATTGGCTTAGATGTGGTACTGTACCTAACTTAAGGCTCTTGTCCCTCAGAGAGTAAAGAGATCAAGCTAGAGAAAATCATGGGTGTGGTAGGGAAAGCCTTTCCCCAGGATCCCTGCAAAAGAGGTCTTATATTTTATTCTGTAAGATGTCCTCAATTTTTGTTCAGCTATAAATGTTCATATAGCGAAATGTGTCTAGGAAGTCTTACTGTCTAAACCACTGAAACTTCAAATTTACTATGGAGTTTTGTTTTTGGATATGTCATTTCGGTTTAAAAATACATCTTTGTTATAGTATTATTTTAGATCTTTTTCTTTTCTGTAGTGGGGAATTTATAGGGGTAGACTGTATATTTTATGAATCAGATATTTCAGAGGAATATTCTTCAGTTGGCCTGCCTTACTATATGTAACACTTGCCCTAAAAAGCTCAGGTGTCAAAGACACAGTTAGTTCTCTAGTATATCCTCCCAGCCTCAACAACCAGACCTAAGAAGGAAGTGAAGGATTAATCTTTCCTGCTTTCCTGGGGCCACTCTGAGCTATCAGCGGTTGTGATGTTTGTGGAGAGAGTGTGGGCCCTGAGCTGGGTGGGAGAAGCAGGCTGATCTCATTGCTGGGATGGCTTAGGGCTGCACCCAGCTCAGCTCACATGGTTAATTAAGGGTTTTGTGGCGGTCGCAGAGGATGTTGAGGGCTGTCCCAGCCAGCAGTCCCCTCGGTCTGTCATTTCTCACTGTGCTTTGTTCAGAAACTACAGGGATTCAGTTTCCCATTTGCACAGCAGCATCCAGCCTTCGCTTTTCTGTTTCTTCCGGCTTTTAAATGTTATCATATTAACCATCTAGAGAGAGGCTTCCTACGTAGATTCTTCCTCTCACCTGCTTTTGCTTTCCTTGATTTGATGAAATTTACAACTTCTTTCTCTCTTCCGTTATCTTTCAGCCAAAAGAGTGAAAAGAAATGCTGACAGTTGCCTCTAATGATATTTCTACTCTGATTTTTAAAATTGTTTTTTCTAATATTATTATTCTAGTTATTAGGTAACCTACCTCAATTTAGTCACCCAACAGTTATTGTGGCTCTGCTTTAACCCCAGGACATTTGACTCTTTTTTTCCCCAGCAGCTTCAACTCTACGCGAAGAGGAGACAGGGCTGAGCTTGCTGCTCCGCTGGCTGTCCTGGCCAGTGCCCTCCCTCTTACTCTGCAGTCTGTATAGGAATTGCATCCATTCACCAGCCACTCTAACAACAAAATATGGCCAGAACTAGAGAGTAACCTTGACAAAGTTCTTTGAAGTCTTCAGAGGGAAAAATGTTCTTTATTCCATTATCATGTTAAAAATCAGTAAACATATTTAATAATGTACTTTTGCATTTGTACAGCTGTTTTACAGTTTTTAAAGGTCTTTGAATTCTATTCCTTATTTTTGGAAACAGAGACACTTTTTCACTTACTCTATCTTAATTTCTGATGCCTTCTCTATGAAAATCTTTTAGCTTGACCCATAAAAACATGTTTTAGTATCTCCTTTCAGACCCAGGAGCATTCCCGGAAAAATAGACTATCTCCTTTTCCCAGTTTAACTTTTGAAGCATGTTTGAATTTTTATTTTCAGAGTAAAACATTATTTTTAATGTTTATGTACTTTTATTTGCAATACTGTCTTGACAACACTATCTGAGATATCAGGCTCCAAAAATGAAATAAAGTTTGCAGTTTGGGGTTATGTCTCCCACCCTCCTCCTCTGTGATGTGTGGAAGAGGCAGTGGAATGGTATTGCGTGAGAAACTAGTCTGGTTTAACTTTCTGCATTTTTGTGTTTTCTCAGATATGATTTTTCTTCAGGGAACAGAGGTCATATTTAAAGTGGCTTTAAGTCTGTTGGGAAGCCATAAGCCCTTGATTCTGCAGCATGAAAACCTAGAAACCATAGTTGACTTTATAAAAAACACGCTACCCAACCTGGGCTTGGTACAGATGGAAAAGACCATCAATCAGGTATGAGTCAGTCCAAACCTTGCAAACGCTTAAGCCATCCTCGACATGTAGAAACTTAAATCTGTCTTCAGCAGCAACTGTTTCCACTTTGTGTTCTGAACAGCATTCTGCACGATGCCTGGCATGGAGGAGGCATATGCGTGGAATGATCGTGAGTGTGTGTGTTGTGAGTGTCATGGCGAAATGCCACCTGGGAAACATGGTGGCAATGCTTAGGTCTAAAAAGCAGCACCGGTTATCTGTGGTTTCTTACATTGAAGAGGCTTCAGCTCTAGTAGCTTGTTCTTCTGAAATAAATATACTTATGCAACGTCGGGTTTTATACATGGAGTGCTTTGATTTTTTTGTTGTGTGTTGAATGATATTAGTTGGAATTTTCTCGAAATATTTCTTTGATAACAAAGTTATGATAGGGAACATATATTCAATGAATTTGTTTCGTGATTTTTTTTTTTTCTTTTCTGAATTCAGTTCAGTATCTGTGGCTTCAGTACCTCTGGTTTCAGTATACAATAGAATCATTACCCCCTGACATGTTAAAGGCTGGGAGGGGAGTTTTACTAGGAGTTACAGCTAGACTAGATGGTGAAAATGCCCTGGGCTGGTCACGGCAGCAGATTTCCATCCTGTACAGTATAAGGAAGAACCTTGCAGTAATGGTTGCTGACGATGGAGGACTACACTGCTTAGCAGATAAAGGGGCACCATTGGAAGTATCCAGAGGCCGGGTAGCTATGAAAGCACTGAAAGGGATTTCATCATCATTGAGTCACTGCAGAGTTAGCAGTCAGGCCTCTTGTACACCTAGAACCTGCTCCAGATAGTCATGTGCCGCTTAACAATAGTGATAAGTTCTGAAAAATGCATCATTAGGTGATTTCATCATCAATGATGAATTATATGCAATTCATCGTTGCATATACTTTAAGCAAACATCATAAAGTATACTTAAACCCAAGTATAGCCTACTACACACCTAGGCAAGCTGTTCCTAGGCCCTACAAATCTGTGCAACATGTGACTGTACTGAACACTGTCGGTAATTGTAACACAAGAGGGACTATTTGTGTATCTAAACATAACTCAACATAGAAAAGGTACAATAAAAATATGGTAGCATAATTTTAATGGGACCACCATCATATATGCAGTCCACCATTGACCAAAATGTTGTAATGCAACACACAACTGTATAATGAAAACATAGAGCAATTGCGTAAAAACAAATGGTAAAATAAAGCTATTTTTCAAAATTCCCTACTCTGGAGATTTCTGATAGTCCAGACGGAATCCATGATTCCAGCGGATTGCATCCAAATGCAGTGTTTGTGATTTTCATTTGCTGCTGCACCGTCGGCGTTAGGCACAGAAAAAGATGCAAGTCTGGCCTGTGAAAAAAGAGAAGGTTTCATACTCTATTGTGTACAATGCATGTGCCCGTATGAAAGAGAAGTTTTTTTCCGTTGTGCATGCATCTTTAATTAAGTGATAGCCTCTCCATCTCCTTTCCTTCCCTGGCACATTCTTCTTGATGTAGATAGCTTTGGCTTGTTGGGGCCTTGCTCTTTGCCAGGTTGGGTGGGCATCTAGAGATACGCATGGTCCCATTCAGTCATGGCCGCACTCCTGAGAGGATATAAAGTGATTCACTAACTGACCCACACTCACTCTGCTGCAAAGTAGAAAGGTGGGAATTCAAACTCAAGTCCCTCTCACCTCAGAGTGCTTTCGCAGGTCTCCTACACTGCCGAGCGCCTCTGGAGGTCATTTAATTTAGAGTTTTTCCCTACTAGCATTAGTAGGGAAGTCAGCATAATACTGACTTCTCCACCCTTTTGATTATTGGATTTCTGGCATTTTCATTCATTCTTTCATTCATTCCCTTCTTAGAGCTTTCGTTGCATGTACTTAGTTTTACAGCTACTAGAGCAGACCCCGAGAGCCTTGGTTGCTACACTGAGAGCTGTTTCCAGTGCCCAGCCTGTCACCTTGCTTCCAGCCCCAGGCCATCCCAGCTGACATTGTTTACCTCCTGAGTATTGAGCCCCAGAAAAAAAAATCCCATTTTCTCCTATTTTCTGTAAAAAAACAAAAAATAAAACTTACTGAGTGTACTTAGGATACATCAGGTGTTCTTTCAGTGCTGGAAGAGTGGAAATGGACACAGCATGGGAAGAGAACAGCTGTGTGTGTACCTGGTTTGTTTCAGGCCACTATTTGGCTATTTGGAAGTTACCATTCGTTGTTCCATTGCCTTTTTTTTTTTTTTTTTTTT
>CAUYLG010062474.1:0-30445 GCA_963573385.1 Cacajao melanocephalus | reverse complement strand
CTTATCTTGACTTCTGTAAGCCACTTAAGTAACAGTGAAAGTGACAATATATCCACAATGTGGCCTCTGGCCCTGGGAATGTCCGGAGACCCACACTCTCCTCTCCGCCCAGGAGATGATTTACGGAATCCCCTAAATGTTTGAATCCCTTCACCCTCACCCCCACCCCTCACCCTCATCTCCGCCCAGAAAGTGATTTGCAGAATTCACTAGCCCTCAAAATGTCTGAAGCTCGTCACCCCCACCCCCGCCCCCGCCATATACCCTTACCCAGGAGAAAGATATAAAAGGTATTAACACCCTCCCTCCGGGGCCACAGGTTGGAGAGACGTGAGTCCTCTGTGGTCGCCGGCAATAAAGACCCTGCAATTTGGCCTACTGTTGTCTTGGTGTTAACTTTCTACGCCCGGTTCAGTACAACAATAATAATTAATCGCACATGTTTCTTTGGTCTGTACAGCTTTTTTAAAATTGAAATTAACTGTCAATATTTCAAAACTAGGACATTTCATATGAAATCTTGATTTTAAGCATTCCCCCCTCCAAAAAAAATCAAGAGAACCTAGGCAAACAACAGGCTGCAGGTAAACAGAAGCAGGACCTCCAGGCCCCAATTCACCATCATCACTACCTACTGAATGTCCATTCGACATTTAGCACGTAATTACTGCACAGCTACTATGTGCTAGGCAGTGCTTAAGGGACTCGGGATACCAAAGGGATAAATAGGACAAGAGATTATCAGACAGTAATATCTATTAAGAAGGGATTTAAAACTGGGTACCACAGAGGACTTCTGCTTCGGGGAAGATGGAGTAGATATATTTTTCTCTATTCCTCAAACTAACTATAATGAAAAGCCCTGGGCATTACATAGAACACAAACATAAGAAGACTCTGCAAGGTGGAGAGAAGAAGACACACTAGCTTGGGACCCTGGGACCCAAGAAAGGACATGGTCATGGGTTCCCTCAGTTTTCTTTTTCCCTCACATGTCCAAGATTTGGAGCTCAAGAAGCCGGCAACATGGAAATGCTGTGGGTACAAGAAAAGCCCCAACAAAGGTCTGCTCTCTACAGCCAAGGAACTGAGCAAGGGGCAGCCTAGCAAGACAGAAAACATCTGGACAATAACTGCTCTACTCCAGCCACACAACACAGAAAAAACAAAATGTGGCCATACCCCTATCCCCACCAGCAAAGGATGAATGGAGGCCTAGACTTCTACCCTTGCCTGACTGAAATGAGGTAACCAACAGAACACCCCCTTCTCACCCCTGGGTAGTGTCAGAGAAGGCCAAGCAGACCCCGCAAGGCAGTAACAATGCCCACCCACCGCCACCTTTGGTGGTAGTGGAGAGCATATAGGGAGCCTGAACTTTCACCTCCACCAGCAGTAATGAGGTGCCCTTCCTCCTCCCCACTGGGGTGATGTCGGAGGATGCCTAGTGGAGAGTCAGAACTACCTGGTGGTACTGAGGCTGCCCCTCCCATGGTGTCAGTTGAGGCCAAGTGCAGAGCAGTAACAAGGCTCCCCTACTCCTCCCAGCCAGAGAAGGGCAGGAGTGCCTTGCTATCAGTGGAGGCCTCATAGCCGGAACTCTCACTCCCCCTCAGCAACAATGAGCCACTTTGAGTGTCAACGGAGTCTGAGAGGAGACTTCCACCACCTGGAAGTGACAAGGCAGTGTCCCCATGTCCCCTACCAGAGCAATGTCAAAGAAAACAAGCAAAACCAGACAATTTAAATAAGATCCAGAGTCTCATAATATCATAGCCCCAAATGCCCAGATTTTAATTAAAAAATCATCATGTCAAGACCCAAGAAGATTTCTAGTTGAATGAGAAAAGATAAATCAGTAGATGCCAACATCAAGATCGCAGAATCATTAAAATTATCTGACAAAGATTCTAAAGAAGCTAGCAAGCAACTGTGAAGATGCTAGAAGCAGTGAAAAACAGAAAGTCTTAGCAAATAAGTGGAACATATGAAGAAGAGCTAAATGGACATTCTAGAACTGAAAAATATAATAACTGAAATTTTTGATAAATAGCCTATATCTCACCCACAGAATGCAGAAACAGAGAAAAAAAATGTGAACTGGAAGATAGAACAATAACAATTACCCAATCTGAACAACAGAGAGAAAACAAACTGGGGGAAAAAAAGAAGAAAAAGAACAGAGCTGCAGGGACATAAGGGACCATAACAAAAGATCTAACATTCATGTCATTAGCATTCTAAAAAGATAAGGGGAAAAAAGGCAGGACTGGTAAAGCACTCAAAGAAACAGTGGCTAAAAATTTTCCAAATTTGGCAAAAGACAGCCTACAAATTCAAATAACTAAGTAAATCCCAAACAGGATAAAGCAAAAGAAATCCACACCAAGACACCTCATAGTCAAACTTATAAAATCTAAAGACAAAAAAGTATCTCGAAAGCACTGAGAGAATAACACCTAACCTATAGAGAAAAACAATTTGAATTATAGCAGGCTTCTCATCGGAAATCACTGATAAATGAAACACTGTAGACAAATTTAATTGCATTTATTTCAGCAAAGAGCAATTCATGAATCAGGCAGCACTCAGAACCAGGAGAGGTTCAGATACCTCTGCCCAGTAGTATGAGTAGTAAACTTTTATAGGCCAGACACAGAAGCAAAGTCATGAAATCACTTCATTGGCTACAACTGGGCATCTGCTTTATTTGAGTATGGCGTAATGAGGTATTTCCCTTATTTGAACAAAGTCTGATCAGCTAGCTGCCTGTGATTGGCTGAAACTTGGCTGTTTGTTATACTTCTAAGTTAGCTTTTAGTTTGTTTACATATTGTTAGACTGTGGTTCATTAGGAATGAAAACAGTCTCAAGTTAATGGCCTCCTGCTTATTTAAAAATTTAACTTTATGAAAACCAGGAGAAAGTGGCACGATATTTTTCAATTGCTTAAAGAAAAGAACCATCAACCCAGAATCTTATATGCTAAGTAAATATCCTCAGAAATGAAGGAGAAATCAAGATAAACTCAGAAGAGAGAAAACTAAGAGAATTTGTTACCAGCAGACCTACCCTGAAAGAAGGGCTAAAGAAGGTTCTCTAAAATGAAGGAAACAATAAAAAACAGAATCATGGAACATCAGAAAAGAAGAAAGAACATGATAAGCAAAAGTACGGGTAAACATAATAGACTCCTTTCCATAAGTATTCTAAATTATATTTGATGGTTAAAGCCCAATTATAATACTGTCTAATGTGTTTCTAAATGTATATAGAAGAAATATTTAATGAAATTATAAATGGGGAAGGGCAATGGAAGACAAAGGGAGGTTAGTTTTCTACATTTCACTTGAACTGGTAAAATGATGACATCAGTAGACTTTAGTAATATGTGTGTGTATGTATACACACACACGTGAACAGCCACGACAAATGTAATACAAAGAGGTATACTCAAAAAACACTATATAAACCAAAGTGGAAGACTAAAAACTTTCACCTAACATATAGGAATACAGGAAAGAAAAGAAATTAAAAACAGAGCCAACAAACAAGCAAGCAAATAAATACCCACAAAATAAAATGGCAGCCTTTAGCCCTAACATATAAATAATTACATTAAATGTAAGTGGTCTACATATACCAAGTAAAAGGAAGACAAGCACAGTAAATTAAAAAGCATAACCTAACTATATGCTGTCTATAAAAAACAAACTTCAGGCCGGGCTCAGTTGCTCATGCTTGGAATTCCAACACTTTGGGAGGCCAAGGTGGGCAGATCACTTAAGGACAGGAGTTCAAGACCAACCTGGCCAACGTGGCAAAACCCCATCTCTACTAAAAATACAAAAATTAGCTGGGCTAATCCCAGCTACTTAGGAGGCTGAGGCAGGATAATCACTTGAACCCAGGAGGCGGAGGCTGCAGTGAGCTGAGATCGCGCCACTGTGCTCCAGCCTGGGTGACAGAGACTCTGCCTCAAAAAAGAAAATCAAATACAGCAATATAGGTGGTTGAAAATCGAAAAATAAGTATGTTATGCAAACATTAATCCAAATAAAGCAGGACAAAAGAAAAAAAAAAGTAGGATTGCCTATGTTAATATCAAATAGACTTCAGAGGAAAGAAAATTTTCAGAGACAGAGAGGAACATTATACGATAATAAAAGAGTGAGTGCACTAAGTAGACATAGCAATCCTAAATGTGTATGCAGCAAACAGCAGAGCTGCAAATTATGTAAAGCAATACTGATAGCAATGAAAGAAGAGACAAATCTATAATTACAGCTAGAGACTTATCTCAACAATTAATAGAACTAGACAGAAAATCAGTAAGGTTATAGAAGAACTCAGTAACACTATCGCCCAACAAGAGCAAATCAATATTTAGACGATTTATTTGGGACACTCCACTCAACAACAGCAGATCCACATTGTTTAATGTACCCACAGAACATATATCAAGATATGTACTTTTTTTTTTTTGAGAGAGAGAGTCTCACTCTATTGCCCAGGCTGGAGTGTAGTGGCACGATCTCGGCTCACTGCAACCTCCACCTCCCAGATTCAAGCAATTCTCCTACGTCAGCCTCCCAAGTAGCTGGGATTACAGGCATGCGCCACCATGCCCCAGTAATTTTTGTATGTTTAATAGAGATGGGTTTTCGCCATGTTGGTCAGGCTGGTCTCAAACTCCTGACCTCAGGTGATCCACCTGTCTCAGCCTCCCAAAGTGCTGGGATTACAGGTGTGAGCCACCACGCCCGGACTGAGGTACATTTTTAAAAAGAATATCCTGGCCATTGTGGGCAAATAAATTGTAGCTGGTGTGGAAATTGGTTAGGAGGCTACTATAGTCATGGGGGCAAGAAATGATGGTCAGGACCAGGATGATAGTCGCAGAGATGGAGAAAAGCAAATGGTTGTATTTTGAAAGTAGAACCAAGAGGAAAGACTTGCTAATGAATTGGGAATAAGAGAAAGAAACGTCGAGGATGAGTGCTGGTTTTTGTTTTACTTTGCTTTGTTTTGTTTTACTTGAGAGATCACAAGTAGAAAAACAGGTTGGGGTAGAGACAATTAAGAGTTGGCATTTGAACATCTTAAATTTGAGATTTTTTTAAATATCCCAGGAGAGAGGTGATGCAGGCACTTAAGATTTATCAGTCTGTATCGAGGAGAAGCATCTGGGCTAGAAACTTTAGAGAGAAATCAATGTATAGATTGTATGTAAATCTGTGCAGCTAAGGAAGCTACCTTGGGAGCATGCAAAGTTAGAAAAGAGGAGGTACCCAAGTCAGGGCCTAGGGTATTCTGGTATTTAGAGGCAAGGGCATGAGAAGCAGCCATTAACAGACACCTGAAGGAATAGCCCCTGAGCCCAGAAATCTGAGCAAGTATAGAAGGGGTTGTAAGCAGAGACTAGTCCACTGGGTCAAATGCTGTTGAGAGCTCAGAGGGAGAAGTGACCATGAGATTTGACAATCTGGAGGTCACTCAAGACCTAGGCAAGCATGGTCTCAAAGCACAGAAAAAGAAAGCCAATTAAAACAGGTTGAGAAGACAACAGATAAGAAAGCAGAGAGCTGGGAGCACTGGCTGACGTCTGTAATCCCAGCACTTTTGGAGGCCCAGACGTGTGGATTGCCTGGGGTCAGGAGTTTGAGACCAGCCTGGCCGACATGGTGAAACCCCATCTCTACTAAAAATGCAAAAATTAGCTGGACACGGTGGCACGTGCCTATAGTCCCAGCTACTAAGGAGGCTGAGGCTAGAGAACTGCTTGAACCCAGGAGGCAGAGATTGCAGTGAGCCAAGATTGTGCCACTGCACTCCATCCTGGGCACCAGAGCAAGATTCAGTCTTGGGAAAAAAAAAAAAATGAAAGAAAGAAAGCAGACATGTGACAACAAATAACTTTCTCAATTATTTTTCTGGGAAGAGAAGGTAAATAGGACAGGGGTGAAGAGGGGCCTAAGATCAAGGGAGGGTTTCCTCCTTTCTTTTTTCAAAACAGGAGATTAACTAGAGAGGATGTCTGCATGCTGATGGTATCAAGCTAAAAAAGACATCAGAGAAAATTATCTCCTAATTTAATGTATTTGTCCAAAAGTAGGTAAAAAATAATTATAATCTGGGCACAGATTATACTACATTATAATCTGCCCAGACTATAATATAACCTTACTATAATGTAATCTTACTACAGCACAGCCATAGTAAGCCACAGATGTAAAGAGGAGATGGTAAGGGGAAGCTTTTATTGGCAAAAAAGGGTAAGTTCATATAAGCTGCTTGGAAAGAGTTCATTTTTTCCAGAAGCTCAAAGCCAGAGTTGGCATCAGTTCATTTGGTGGAGATGCTATTACCAGGCAAGGGTTCTTTCAAGAGCATCTTACCTGAATTGCTACAGTTCTAAAGAATGTCTAATAGTAAATCTGGTAATAGAAATGTTTGCATATGTGCAGAATGTTAAGTCTTGAAAAGAATGAGATATGTGAAAGATGTGAAGAAATTTCTTGTGGAGTTACTTTAGAAAGTCCTTGAGATAGCCTTATCTGGGATAAGCAAGCATGAGCCTTTCTCTTTCATGCTTCCCTGACTCAAATTTGTTTGAGTTTGACAAAACTTTATCTTCATATCTGCAACTTTCACATTTCCCCATTTTGATCAAGATCTTTCTTTGCAGAAAGATCAATCAGCCTGTAGTCAGGTTTTGAATGTCCCTGGGTGCTGGGATTGACCTGTCCTGGATAGATATCATCAGGGGGAGGTGATTATCAGCTGGAAGTCAGTAACAAGCCATTTAAGCCACATTTGAGCAACAAGAAGGCCATAAGGAGACGCTCTCAGGTTTAGCCTGTCTGGATGTCATCAAGTTTGAGTTCCTCTGTTCCACAGATCACTTTAAAACACTGGACAGACGTCACTCTATTAGAAGTTGCATTTCTGCAGAGATTTGATGGACAATAGGTACACATTTTGTTCCTCGAACACATGTTCAAGACCAGTTGTTTTACAAAGTAAAAACAATAGGAGTATGACAAATCTAGTTTATGCAATGGTTCTGCCAAGCCTAAGGGCAACCAACTAAACAAATCAAAAGACCATGGAGGAACTGGGTAAGACTTGCCACAGCCATTGAGTAGTATTCCATGACAGCGTTAAATTAAAGCCGAGAGTGCTAACTCTGTAAAAGGGACCACTAGCACATTATGAACAAAAAGTAGTTAGGGATATTGCCAAAGCTAGCCAGCAGGTGAACCAAAGGATTTCTTAGATCAGGTCTTGTTAAGTTACCTGTAATTGTTACTGATTGTAAAATTTAATTATGGCATTATGCTGTCAAGTGAAAAAGGTAGGCATTACAAGGGGTGAGAATCTTATTATGATGCCTTGTTCCAACGGTCTTGGGAAACCCTGTCCACAGTGTGAAGTTAGCAATTTTGCAGTCTGAATGCCTCTGGCTATGGCATCAGGAGGTTTGGTGAACTTTCTGTGTGACCCACATATCAGGCACAAGGCTTGTTCCTTGTGATTTATATTAAGTTTTTTAGTTTTAGCTTACAGAGCTTTAGAAAAGAGTGGTTTCCATTGCTAGTAATTCTATTTTAAAATTCCATAGATTAGAGGAACCTAGAAGAATTTAAGATCCAGTCCCTTCTACGAGTATATAATAAAACTTGAAAACAACTCACAGAACTACAATCTAATAAAGGGTATATCATTGTCATACTAATTTTAGCAAAGTACTCAGAGGAAGACTACTTTGTATGTAAAATAAATTAGTTTTATCAGATTTGTCCTGAGTATTTACATAAGTACAGTGAGAATAGTGATTGAATCTCAGATTGAACTTTTTTTTTAACTTTTGAAGCAAGAAGGTTAAATCAAGATGGGCTTCAGATTTTATCCGAAGTACCTATAAGGATTTTTAAATACAATGTCTAAGCCAAACCTTGCTAATATAATTAACAATTTACACTGCATATTGTTATACTTTGTTATAAAATTTAAAATACTCATGAATAGTTTTCTTTTTAATTTTAGAGAGATAAGATATGGAGAAAAAGCAAACTCTTTTTTTTTTTTTTTTTTTTGAGATGGAGTCTCGCTCTGTTGCCCAGGCTGGAGTGCAATAGTGCAATCTCAGCTCACTGCAACCTCCACCTCCTGGGTTCAATCAATTCTCCTGTTGGTCAGGCCGGTCTCGAACTCCTGACCTTGTGATCTGCCCACCTCAGCCTCCTAAAGTGCTGGATTACAAGCATGAGCCACTGTACCCGGACAAAAGCAAACATTTTAATATTATTCACATGAGTATACATTACCAAATTGCTATAGGTATCTCAAGAAAAAGCTTCCTTAAATCTGAGAAATAAAATATTAAATAAATTAGCCATATTTCAAATAAAAGTCACAAAAATCACAATCCATTATCAGTTTAGCCCCATGTAATTAATTGTTCCTCTGTTTGATCTTGGTTAGCAGTTTCATGAATATGTCAGTTATTTTAGAGTTTTGGAAATTTGTACTTTATCCATTGATTTTTAAGTACCAGAAACATGTATTCAAGACTACTTATTAGTCTTTTCCACAAGTTTGACTACAGATGACTTTATGAGAAAAATCAAAACTGTAGATGATAAAAGTTTAGAATAGCCATGGTTAAAATTTGATGAGAATTTATTGTAACAACAAGGAAAGTTAGTTACTTCTATTGTGTGCAGTATTTTAAGATAACCACCAGAATCATGACTAACAGCATCATACCAAGACCATCAGACCCTTAAACAGTTTACATAATTTTTAGAATATTCATATCAACACATCCACAGACATCATTTTTTAAAGATGAACATCACTTATTAGAGATAATGCAGTTTTTCTAAATAATCAAAAAGCTAATAAAGACAGCACAACGCACAATAAAACATGAAAGCTCTGTTTCCCAGGCCATTTACTGAAAAGGCAAAGAAAAACCGCTAGCAATATGAGTTCTTCTTCCTTTGGGAATCCCATTTGGATAACCTGGAGGTCGAACCTGATGAAATGGTATTTGAATTCAATTAGACACTGGAAAAGTATGTGTCCAAGGTTATGAGTATATACCATATTATAGAAGAAGAATGTAAACAAGGAAACCAGTACCTTGACCAGTGAAATGCATGTCTTTTAGAAAAATTAAAGGGCACATGAAATTGCCTGGTTACATGGAACAATTTAGACATATCAAGAAAAGCCGAAGCCAGGTGTGGTGGCATGCGCCTTTAGTCCCAGCTACTTCAGACACTAAAGTGGGAGGATCATTTAAGCCCAGGAGGTCAAGGATACAGTGAGCTATGAACACATGACTGTACTCCAGCCTGGGCAACAGAGCAAGACCCCATCAAAAAAAAAAAAAAAGAAAGAGGGAGGGGGAGGGGCGGAGGGGGAGGAGAGAAGAGAGGGAGGAGGGAGGAGGGAGGAGAGGGGAGAGAAGGGGAGGGAAGGTGGGGCGAGAGGGGAGGGAATGGGAGGGGAGCCATAATAACAGAGTGACAGAGTGAGAACTGGGGGGAAACAGCCACAGGAACTGATGAAAAAGTTGAGACAGTCATCACTCTAGTTAAACAAGAAGATACACCTTTCAAGGAGAGAAGGAAGAAGAGCAGAAGGCAATGATGCATGACCTGCAAATTGTATGTCGTGAGATGTAGTAAAAAGCCGAACTCTTAAGATACGACTCTGAAAAGCTTTAAGGGCGAAACTCTACCTCAAGATATGAAATCATCATTTCAAATGAAGAAGGCAGCACTTTCAATTTGAAATTAGGCAGAAACTGTAAAACATGAAAGAGCTGTAGTTCAGAAGAAGGCTGAAAATGTAAAGAAATCGATTTCAGAATTAAAATCAAATCCTCTTGCAAGTTTTTACTAGGAGTCGATCAACATTCTGAGAAAATCCTGTTGCTCTGGTCCTGCATCAGTGCATCCCTGACACCAAGGCTAAATTCTTAAATTGCCTTCCAATCCCAGCCAACCTGATCATACACAAAACTCCCTTTACAAGACTCATCTTTCATAAACTCTCCATGACTTTGCTTAGACCTGACAGCATTTCCTTAAACCCCAGTGTGATGGCTAATACTGAGCGTCAACTTAATTGGATTGAAGGAGGCAAAGTATTGTTTCTGGGTGTGTCCTCGAGGGTGTTGCTAAAGGAGACTAACATTTGAGCCAGTGGACTGGGAGAGGCAGACCCACCCTCAGTCTGGGTGGGCACCAACTAATCAGCTGACAGAGCAGCTAGAATAAAGCAGGCAGAAGAATGTGGAAGAACTGGACTGGCTGAGTCTTCCGGCCTCATCTTTCTCCCATGCTGGATATTTCCTGCCCTTGAACTTTGGACTCCACGTTCTTCAGCTTTTGGACTTTTGGACTTACACCAGTGGTTTGCCAGGGGCTCTCTTCGCCACAGACTGAAGGCTGAACTGTTGGCTTCCCTACTTCTGAGGTTTGGGGACTCAGACTGGCTTCCTTGCTCCTCAGCTTGCACATGGCCTATTGTGGGACTTCATCTTGTGATCCTGTGAGTCAATACTCCTGAATAAACTGCCTTTCATATGTACATCTATCCTGTTAGTCCTATCCCTCTAGAGAACCCTGACTAATACACCCTTCTTTGTCTTATAGTGGAAATTATCCAGGAGAGAAGAAACAATAGGCAGACAACAGGCAGAGAAGAGATGCAATAAGAGCAAAGTCCCTGAGAAAATGAGAGGAGATGGGATTGCAAGCACAGTGGAGTGACTAGCCAGGTGTGTCTGCCACTGTTGCACTGGAGAAGCACTGAAGCAAAGCACTACACATGAGCTCACAAGACCCTCCAGAATTTTGATATGTGGCCCAGAAGGAAGAAAAGTGGGCAAGGATGAGAAGATGTAACTCAGGTATCAGATTCACTAGGGAGGACTCAAGTCATCCAGCCTGAAATAGCAGCAGCCTCTACCACTGATGGATGATTTGAACAGGCAAAGTACTTAGTAGCATTATTGTTTGAGAAAGATGAAGCCAGAGACGGGGAAAAGACACCAATATCCACTGGATTCAGAAGTCAGAAGGAACAACACTTGGCTCAGGAAGGTCACTGGCTGCTGGTGCTGTGTGTGATAAAAACAGTGGGATGACCCTGGAAGTTGGGAAGGAATTCCCATGGAGAAGGCATTTCAAAGAACTGGAATAGTTAGAACCAGAAACAACACCTCCCTGATCTCATCCATAGTACTTCTCCCAGACTCTCCCCTCAGCTCAACACTTTCCCAGGTTTCTATTGAAAAGCAAGATCCAACTATCCACATTTCACTGATATAAATTCTCCAGAATATATCGTTTAGCCAAACAGTGTGTCAGTTGTTTACTGACAGTTATCTTTTCTGGGTAAAGCATGCCAATAATAGCTTCCCCACATACACTTAACTTTGGGAAATTAATTTACATTCAATTTGTTAATAAAGCTGAAAAATTAAACTAAAGCAATAGGAAAAAATATCTCTGCCTTCAAATGCATTTTTAAACCAAATTCCAAGTGATATCGTGAGTCACATTTACTTTATAGAACAAAAACTTACCAGTGGTAAGAAACATTTGGATTATATTGTATCCTTAAGATATTTTTAAAAATCAAAATCAATTATTCATTTTAAACATCTATCTTCACATCCTGACTTTAAAAGAAAGAGATTTATCAATTAATTTATCAATCTATGTGGAAAGGAGCAAGAATGTTTTAGCTTTAATATACTTTCTGATGCGTTTAAGAGAAAAAAATAAATCATTATGGATTTGCAAAGTGCATTTTTATCATCCTCTCTAATGAGATAGAGAAACAAGAGACATTCATTGCCTCCCTAGGGAATCTCATGATTTACAAAGAATATCCTTCTCTGAAGCATTTACCCATAAATGGCCAGCCTGTACAGCCAGTGATTACAGGGAATATATACAGGCCCCTCATGACCCCTTATCATTTTTCTGGCTAACGCATTAAAAGAGGAAGGGGGAAACGTTGCAAAAAAGCACTGTTAGAGGCTCCCCTTCTTTCTGGCCTACAAGGCGTCCCCTTTAACCTCTGGCATGTGTTGTCGGGTCACATGGCAGGGGTAAAAAGGCATAAAGAAGTAAATTTAACATGGAGTCCGCAAGTGTCATCAATAGTGGTAGGCTTGGGAGAGGAGGAGAGGAGAAGAGATGAAACTGGTCCCTGGACTTTTATGGGATGCGGAGCAAGGCCCCTGGAAGACAAGAAGGTCCAGGAATGGAAAGAACATGGCTATTAGTACTTTTCAGGTCAGAGGACACACAGGTGTGGCCTGAACTTCCTTCTTCAGCAATAAATGCTATCAAGAAAAATTACTGTGAAATAAGCATACAAATACAAATCAGTGACTGGTAACACAAATGTAATTATTGTAAGCTATATTTTTATTGGTTAGGCACCACGTTTTACAAGAAACCACAATACCCTATCTATGCTATTTGTATAATAACTCAAGCTACATCTCCACCAGAAGAGTAAACAGCTCTATCAAAAAATCTTGTCAAGAGAAAAAATATTTAACTATGCACCGGAAAAATCTGGGTTCTAGTCTCAAATATTGAAGCTTAGAATTAATTAAATTTTGTTGTTAACGTATACTCTTCTCATTTTAGCATATTTCTTCCTCTTTCCTGTTGGTCTCCCTGTGCTGCCAAAATGATGCATAATCCCCAGGGCTTACGGTTCTTCATTCTCTGTAAAGTAGGGTTTTTTTTTCCCCAGAGGTAGGAAAGGTAACAGGAAAAAAGGAATAGTAGTTAATCAGTTTATAGTTAATTTTACCTCACCTATCTTTCAGAAAAATAATCTCAGTTTGCCATGGTCCTGGATCCCTTATCTGTAAAAGGTCCACTTTGTCATCTTTGTCTTGCTCTGAAATGCTTAAAGTAAATTTACTTAAGACTTTCAGCACCGAGGTGTATACCCACACACACCCTCAGACACAGAGAAATAGGTGTATCACTTTATCGAGATATATTTCACATACCATACAAATTCTCTCAAAGTGCACAATCCTATGGTTTTAAGTATATTCACAGAATTGTGCAACCATTGCCACAATTAATTTTATAACAGAGCTTCTAAATTCTCTAAGTCACCCTACAGAGAGAAACCAAGGTCCAGATGGGTTAAGTTATGTTCCCAAGATTACAGAGCTGCTCAGTGGCTGCGCCAGTCCTAGATCCCTGGGAATTATCTTAGCCATTGACACCATCTGGGGCTCCCTTCCCCGGCCCCAGGAAAGTTCTAGTGAATTAAAACCTGCTGTTAAAAAATGTTGTCTGAGAAAAACATCTGGCATTTTTTATTATTGTGCCCTCTCATATTATATTAAACCGATCTGATTTCTCCACCAATCGTTGCACTGCAAGATTTCTTAGAAAGACTTCTAGAACATATTAAAACATATCTACTGAGTACTTTCACCACAAAATACGGCTAGGAAGCCCAGAGAGAATCTGTGATGCCTTTCCTTCCAGATAAAGTCATAAATTATTTAAGTTCATGCAAAAAAAAAAAAAAAAGACTAAATTAGACCTTCTGCTCATTTCATTTTTAATGGACTGATTACAGGTAGTTAAACCAAACTATCCATCACCGGCAAAATATTTCCTCAATGCCAATAACTTCCAAGGATTTCAACCATTCATTCTGATTACTGGTCAGAAACCAGCTTAAATCACCCAAGGGTTTACGTTTTGGTTATCTCTGAGATTTGCTCCTAAGAAGTCCATACTCAATAAAGGAAAAGTTTTCAAAAGAGGAGGCTCACTTCCTGCCAAGGCTAAGGGACCCAGTGTAACAAGCGCAGCCGGCGATTACTCTGGCACTGCCCTGCCCACAGCGGCACTCAGCCTCCTGGCTGTACCAGCTGAGAGCCCTCCACACCACCTAGCTCGCAGAAGCACTTGCTGATTGCTCCTGCCTTTAAATGTCCCCCTTCCATGATGCTCTTCTCTTTCCTGTAATCTACGAGTTCTTTCTTTCCTGAGTTGTGCCACCCCAAAATTTCATCTATTCAATAAATATTTATTGAGTGGTCACTGCTCATCCAGTACTGGGCTAAACATTGTCCCTAAATGCGGATGCTCTCTAGAGTCAGTCTTTAACTCACTGTGCATTTTCTCACTTTTGTCTACACATACATTTTTAAATCTCCATTTAGGATGGAAATCACCGAAAATTTGTAGCTCCAGTACCGGCCTCACCCCCTGAGCTCCAGGTCAGGATATGCACCCCAACCGAGTGGACATTGAATGAAATCTGTCTACCCTGGTTCTAGCAAAATTGGGGCTGGGGTTGTGGAGAGAGGTGGGAGAAGCAACAGATGCGGCGGTGCTGGTGGGCTCGAGCAGGTTTTACAACGTGAGCTCTGCCACAGCTGGAAGAGCCTGCAATGTTGATGTTGAAAAACAAATTTGCGTGTCGTCAACACACAGACGCGCACACACACGCACACGTACATCAATTTCATGTCTCCCTGCCTGTTTTCCTGTTTCCTCTGCTCAGAACGCCCTTCCTCCTATCCTCCCACACCCTCAACCATAATTCCTCCTCATACTTAATTCTCAAATGAGACGTCTCCTCCTCCGGGAAGCTCTCCCTGACGCCCGCACTGTGTTATTTGCCATCCTCGGTGCGTGGAGGTGTGTCTAGCACTGTTTGTTTACGTGTCTGTCTCCCCAGCAGGCTGTCAGCTCTTTGAGAACAGAAACGTGATGCACAGCCCCAGGCCGACACCGGGAAGACGGCGGGGAGGGGAAGGACCACGGTGGGGAGCCCCAGCCGGGGAGCGGGGCACAGTCCAGCCGGGGCCATTTCGAGGCGCGCGCGGGGAGCTCGGCGGGGCCCAGCCAAGCGCCAAGTACACAGCATCTCTGGAGGCGCCAGTGGCCGGTGGAGGATGGGCCCCCCACGAGGCGCTCCCAACCAAAAGGCTGGAGACCCGGGGGAGGCCCTGCCGGCATCGTACTCCCTGTGGGTCGTCCTCCTCACGCGCGTCGGGGCCTCCCCACGCCCACTCTGTCTCCGGCGCCCGGGTCCCCGCGGCCGCCACCTCAGCCCTCCGCTCCGCAGAACCTCTCCGATTTACAGCGGCCCAGGGCAGAGGCGGGGGCTGGGGAATGGGAAGGAGGAGGCGCCAAGACGCCGAGGATAGAGCAGGCAGCCCCTCACCCCACCCTCGCGCCCTCCTAGGCGGGAAGAAATTGAGCCCCGAGGGAGGCCCTTCAGGGAGCCCGAGTCCCAAAGGCCCGGGAGCCTCGGGGGGGCGCAGCCTCCTCGTCCCCCTCCCTCCTTCCCTCCTCTGCGCCGTCCCTACCTGGCTGGCTTTGTGGAACTGCTTCTTCAGCCCGGCCACCGACATCGCGACTGCGACCGGCCGGCGCCGGGTGGTCTCAGGGCTCTGCCGGGCCACGCGGCCGCGACGCGCTTGGGGAGCGGGAGCCCGGGCCGGTCCCCGCGCGGCTGGGCTCCGCCGGGCCCGCCTCCCACGGCCACGGCCACAGCCACAGCCGCTGTCACACTCGCACACACGCGCGCACGCCGATGGCAACACTGCGTTCCAGAGCCCCTGCGCAGCCCATTGGCCGAGCCGCGGCGATATGCAAATGAGGCCGCTGGGGCCGCCCACGCTGCATTGTTGCGTGGAGACCTGGGCCACTTGAGCCGCGCAGAAGACCGGCCTGGGAAGCTGGGCGTGGGGATGTCCCGGGGGTCGGGGAGCACAGCCGCACAGCGCTTCTTGCTGGGCGCGGGACGGTATAGATCTGGCCCTGAGATTGTCCTGGGTACCCGGAGAGAGATCAGTTCTGTTTCTGGGTCTTGGTGCGAAACCGGCTTTGGTTCACAGGCAACATCGCCTCCCTCCGGCGCATTTTCGGTAGGTGTAAGTTGAAGAAAGGAACGCTCTGAAACGCGCCTAGGGAGAGAGAAATGCAACTGAATGGGGAACCTGTAGTAGGAGGAAGCGGTCTGTGGGTGGCAGGCTTTCTCCTCTCACCACGCGGTGCTCTGGGTGCAATCTGCTCAAATGATTTTGGTCTTCTGGGAGCCCTAGAGTTATGGAGCAATTTACTAATAAATACGGTGCTAGCCCACTTGGTACTCTGAGCCCACTGTCAACTGCACTAAAAGCAACCATCTCCAAGGTGCCATAGACAGCTCGTTGCCTATCAGGGGGAGTGCGCAAGACCAGGGACCCAGCTCCCTCGGTAACCCCTACCAGCGGTGTCAGTTAGAGTGTCCATTTGCACAGGGTCCAGAGTTCTACGCACTCACAGCCAAGCCCAGCCAGGGACATGAAACATTGCATTGACCTCGTGTCAGAGCTGTCCCCAATAGGTACAGCATCTTCGCTGAATCTGGCTTCCGAAGGTCCTGAGGATTCCCAAGACCTCGAACAAACTTTTGGCAACACTTCACACTGAAAAACAAAAACATTTCCCAGCTTCAGTCTCTTTTTGGGCCCTTACCAGGTTCCATCTGGAGTGACCAGCAGTCCCTGTCTACCCTGGACACTTCGGGTATATGCCTGTGCCCTAGTGTCGACCTGCCATAACATTTCTTCAGGACGAAAGTCATGCAGTTCCTACCTTAGCCATTAGCTCCCAGCGCCCTGTCGGAGCTAGTCCTTACCCTGACTTCATCCTTGTGAGGACTGGACAAGTCACTACACACCTCTCTGGGCCTTGGCTTCCTCACTTCCACTTAGATCATGCAGACTGGAATAAGCAGTGTTCCTCCTCTGATACTAGCGAAAAAAATGCTTGAACTTATTGGTGATCCTGGGATAAGGGCCCCTAGTTGGAGGGTTGAGTATGACTTGGGTGAGTGCCGTGGGCTTGCCTGGCTGACACCAGCCACTGATAGACAACTAAAAGGGTGGTGACAGCTGGGTCAGAATGGCATAGCAAGATGACCTGTCCGCACAACAGTCCAAATGCCTCTCAACAGTAGGCTCCACCGCAGCCCAACCACTGTGTAAGGCAGAGAGCCAGCTGGGGTCCAGGATTGGCAGGTCTCTCCTGTCCTGGGCTATTCAGGGTTACTCAGCTGCCTGCTTTTTCCATGCTCCAGAGGGGTTTAAATAGCACAGGTTCTATAGTACCTCCCCCTAGACCAGTCTGGCTCTATGCCCTTTGGGAGGAGGGTGCTTTTTTTAAAAAAACAGCTTATTGGCATTTCCTCCACAGTAATTAGTACATTCAAGTTTCTCACTTCAGTTAATCTCGATAATTTATCTCCTTCATTAATTAAGTATAGAATTGTGGATCATAATTTTTAAACTTCAGAATCTTTCATGTACATTTTCTCCTCCATAAAAGTTTTTGTGATTTAATTTCTTCAGTGAATAGATTCACTGGAGGTTTGCTGATTTTATTGATCTTTCAAAATATTTTTGAATGTACTCATCATTGCTATAGATTTTTCTCTCATTGATTTTCCTTTCTTTATTCTTACACATTCCTTCCTTCAGTTTTGTTAAGAAGACTAGTGAGAGTTTGAGGGTTTTTTGGTTTTGTTTTGTTTTAGACTAACTATGTCACCCAAGCTGGAGTGCAGTGGCGTGATCTCGGCTCACTGCAACTTCTGCCTCCTGGGTTCAAGCAATTCTCCTGCCTCAGCCTCCAGAGTAGCTGGGATTACAGGCACACACCACCACACCCAGCTAATTTTTTGTATTTTTGGTAGATACGGGGTTTCGCCATGGTGGCCAAGCTGGTCTCGAACTCCTGACCTCATGATCCACCCACCTCAGCCTCCCAAAGTGCTGGGATTACAGGCATGAGCCAGTGCACCCGGCCTGAGGGTTTTAATAATAGAAAATGACTCTAGCTAATGTAAACTGGAAAATAATGTATTGGAGAAGGATGTCAGGCAGCCCAGAGATTCACAAGAGGGGTGTAGGGAACTAGGTGGAGGGAATGAGCAGGAATTAGGAATCTGAGCACTGAGATCCACAGGGTATCCAGGAACAGCCTGATTGGGATATGCTGGCTCTGCCACTGAACACTGGCCGTGGCTACCAGAATAAAGGCTGTCCTTTCAGCTGCAAAGTAGCAGGAGCAGCGTCTGATTGGTGGATTCACTCCCTGGCAGATTTCCCTACTATAGGAAGAAGCTTTAGAGGTTAGGCAAGCAAATTATATATATATGCATATATATAAATAATATTTCATATGTACATTCTTCAATATATATGTTAGAGAATATATAATATATATTAGAGAATGTATATAATAGATATTATATATCAGCAACAACAAATGCCCACTAAAGTGTATTTGGGTCTCCTTAATCTCTTTAGTTGAATATGTCTTTTATTTATTTTTATAAAACTGTGAATTTTCCTACTAAGTATGGCTTTGGTTTCATACCTTGTTTTCATGAATAATATGGATCTTCTGACTATTTTCTAAATAAAACTTGTCAGTACAGTTTTGAGTTCCTCTTTGACCCAAATGTTATTCAGGACAATTTTTTAAAAAGCTTTTCTAGGCTAGGCATGGTAGCTCATGCCTGTAATCCCAGCAGTTTAGGAAGCCAAGGCAGGTGGATCACCTGAGGTCAGGTGTTTGAGACATAGTTGAGCTATGCAGAATATACACTCTCCTTACAGATGAACTAAAAATCTGTACACTAGAAACAGAAAATGCACAGTATTTCAAACCTCTAGGATATGTGTGTACAATTTAACATAATAGGCTATTTAAAAAAAAAACCTTTCAAGACATGTTATTTGACAATAGTACCACAAGTCTAGAATTTAATATAGAATAAATTTTAAAAAATCAAACCATCTAGAAAAGTTGTTTTTTTGTTTTGTTTTTTGTTTTTGTTTTTGTTTCCTGAGACAGTCTCACTCTGTTGCCCAGGCTGGAGTATAGTGGCATGATTTCAGCTCACAGTAACCTCTGCCTCCTTGGTTCAAGTGATTCTCCTGCCTCAGCCTCCCAAATAGTTAGGATAACAGGTGTGCACCACCACGCCTGGCTGATTTTTGTATTTTTAGTAGAGACAGAGTTCCACCGTGTTGCCCAGGCCGGTCTCAAACTCTTGAACTCAGGCAATCTGCTCGCCTCAGCCTCCCAAAGTGCCAAAATTACAGGTGTAAGTCACCACGTCTGGCCTATGCTCTTTTTCTTGTGGCCCTTGACTCTCATCTCCTTTCTTTTCTCTGGTCCACAGAGTGCTATGCTAGTATGCATTGACATTTATCTGTCTTATGTTTAGGCCAGCTTTTGAATCTAACGAGTATTTGCATTCCTTGTATGTGGCTCTGTAGCGAGTGACTCACATCTACCTTGGGGGCAGGGTCGGGGTGGGGGCAGAAGAATTCTGGGTAGGGGTTAGAAGTGGAGGGAAGCATGCTTGTTCATGTTCAAAGTAGTATCCCATCGTATATCTCACAAACCAAATCTGAGCACGTTCAAATGCTATGTGTTCCAATATTTTTCGACTTTATTTGTCAAAGATAGAGAGGTACTGTATTCTTCTCTACAGTCTCTTGCTACAATTGCGATCATGCCTTTTGCATCTTATATTTGGGACTTTTGCTTTAAATATTTCAGTGCTATGGTGTTCTGCTTCTGGGTATTTATGATTGTCATATCTTCCTTGTTTATTTTTTCTTTAATCTGTAGAAAATAACATAATTTGTCTTACCTACAGCTTTTGACTTCTATTTTACTTTGCCACATACCCATACTTGTATCTTTACCATTTGTGTATATGTGCTTCTTATGTCTTCATCGGTGCTTTATTTTTGGCCCTTTATTTTGTAGTAGACACATGCTCTTATAAACAGAAAAAAATTTTATTTTGTTTCTGAACCAAAATATGTCTTTGGCTTTTCCTAGAGAGATTTAAGCATTTATATTTATTACAAAAAGAAAAATATTGTCATTGTATAGTATGTTATTATTTTTCTTCTACATAGTTTTATTTTTTTGAGACAGGGTCTTGCTCTGTCACCTAGGCTCTGGAATGGAGTAGCAATGGCACAATCATGGCTCACTGCAGCCTCAACCTGGGCTCACATGATCCTCCCATCTCTCCCAAGTAGCTGGAACTACAGGCACATGCCACCACACCCAGCTAATTTTTTGTACAATGCGGTCTCACCATGTTGCTCAGGCTGGTCTCAAACTCCTGGGCTCAAGTGATCCTCTTGCCTTGGCCTCCCAAAATGTTGGGATTACAGGCATAAGCCATCGTACCCAGCCATAGTTCTTTCCTCTATCATTATTGTCTATTACTCAGATTTTCTTTGCTTTTTCTTCCCGTTTGCTTTCAGAAATTATTCACATAATTTTTACTCAATGAGTGATTACCACTGACCTAAAATATATTTGAATTTATATTCTCTATCAGCATCAATAATTAAACACTTTATGGAAGCCATGGCATGACTAGAATGAGCCATGGTCAGAGCACATACACTAGGGCCACCTCATCACCTCCTTCTACTCAGACCACCTCCTGCTCCCTATGAGAACCCTCGGGCAGAGACCAGAATGGGTCCAATTCTTTTTATCTGAAACAGCAAATGAACCAGTTTGAAACTAGGGTGCAGGGTGTTGGTTTTAAGACATGGGGGCAAAGATAGAGTGAAGACAATTTAAAAAGAAGTTTTGAGATAAAAGAATTGTGAAACTGTTTTACATTCAAAATATTTTCATAAGTATATATTTTCTATTATACAACAACATTTAAAGAAAATTTAGAAACTATCAAAAAGAAAAATTCCCTTTGGAATCATATTTGAAATAATCACTCTTAATATTTTGCTATATTTTTCTTGTATTCTTCCTTTGCCAAATTTAAGCATAACAGTGTCATGACTATGCATACTATATTTTCTTCTTTATTCTCTTAGTTAACTGAGCATTTTCTATATTGTCTGAACCAAATGTTGTCTGGTCTTCACAGACAACATTTTCATGACAACTTAAACCAATGTAGATAATTATATTTGATCATTTTCTATTAATACACATTTAAAAGTTCCCATCCCCCATATTTTTCATGATTTCAATAATGCTGCATTAAACACCTTTTTCCATTAAGGTTGTCTTTCTGTATTTAGGAATGGATTTTCCTTAGGATGGACTCCACTTTGAGATGTAAAATTAGTGCATCAAAGGATTTGAACAATTCGAAATACAAATTATATGTATATATAATGCAGTGTTCATTGCTCCCATGATACACAGTCATTAGAGAAGCATCTTGTTTAAAAAAGGCGGGGGGAGGTGAGGAGGAGAAAGGAGGCAAAGAAACATGGATGAGATTTGTGTCTTCCATTTGCCTTGAATTGAATTTAATGTCATTAAAAAACTCATTGGCCAGGCACAGAGGCTCATGCCTATCATCCCAGCATTTTGGGAAGTCAATGCAGGAGGATCACTTGAGGCCAGGAGTTGGAGACCAGTCTGGGCAACATGGCGAAACCCTGTCTATACCAAAAATACACAAAATTAGCTGGGAGTGGAGGTGCACACCTGTAGTCCCAGCTACTTGGAGGCCGAGGTGGGAGAATCACTTGAACCTGGGAGGCAGAGTTTGCAGTGAGCCAAGATTTCACCACTGCACTCCAGCCTGGGCGACAGAGTGAGACCCTGTCTCAAACAAACAAACAATCAAAACCTCATCTTCCTGAAGACTATTACAAGCTCCAGGTTGCAGCACTGGCAGCCCCTGGAGAGCCAAGTTCAAATACTGATGCCTTCAATTAACCCTAAAATGTTAGCTTAACCATGACCTCTCTACTTCTAGCTTTCTCTCTCTCTTTTTTCTGAAAAAAACAAAGAATCACAGACTTTCTTCTCAGGAGGCCTCCTGGGTTACTTGTGCATGAAAGGGTGGTGCTTTGGCCCACTAATTACATAGCAATCGTGCAGTGTGCTAAGTATTTAGATAAACCAGATCTAGAAGTATTATTTTTCTGGGTTGAATTCCCTCACATACCTGCCTACAGCAGAAACCTGAAAGCACAGATATTGTTTTTGCTTTCCTTGTAACTTCATAGGTGTTTGGTTTTTTTTGGATTTTTTTTCCCACATCTGGGAAAGATGTGTGCCCACTGATGAGGTAACAGCAGACATGATGAATCCCAGATGTTGAACATGGCAATTTGCCTTGAACTCACAAGATCACAACTGGGAGCAAATGTATAGATTTTCTTTGCTCATTGTTTTACATGAAGCTGAGGGAAAAATCAATTGACAGTTAAGAAAAGGCCAGAAAGACTTTTCATTTTAAAATGTAGGGGAAATTTTTGAAGTATTTTTATTTGTTTAAAAATGAGGATGGGGCCAGGCGCACTAGCTCACGCCTATAATCTTAGCACTTTGGGAGGGCAAGGCGGGCCAAGCACTTGAGGCCAGGAGTTTGAGACCACTCTGGCCAACATAGCAAAACACTGTCTCTGCTAAAAATATAATTAGTTGGGCGTGGTGACGCTTGCCTGTAATCCTAGCTTCTTGGGGGGCTGAGGCAGGAGAATCGCTTGAACCCGGGAGGCAGAGGTTGCAGTGAGCCGAGATCGCACCACTGCACTCTAGCCTGGGTGACAGAGTGACACTCTGTCTCAAAAAAAAAAAAAAAAATGAGGTAAAGGGCAACATCTCAATAGCAAAGGCAAAAAGGAACTAATACATATCATACTTATCGACAATACTTGACTCTGCTATTCCAGAGCCTGAAAAGGAATAGGCCATGCTGTAATTCCAATTAGCTTTTGTTAATTACATAGGTTCCATTTTACATTTCCGTATTTTACCCCAGAGGATTTATTTTTCGCTTCTAATAAAGACATGCATAAAGTTTGTGTTGGGGATGAGGAGTTAGCCGAGTGACGCAGATGGCTTTCATAAACCCCTGCTGCCACCTTGTGGTGGTGCCGAGAAGCGACAGAGGTAAGCCTTTCTGAACCATGAGCATATTAAGACAGTGGGTTAGTGTCGTATCATTTACTTCTATCTTTTAAAAAAGCACACTAGCATCTTGAGTCCTGACACAACAGCTCATTTTAAGATGTGGTGTGGTGTGCAAAAATGTTGCTACAGAAATGTTCAGTTCTTACTGGAAGAATCTCAAGAAGGGCTGTCCCATCCCTATGGCATTAGCCGTATGGGTAGAAAGGAAACATAGAGAACGGTGTCTTGCTACCAGAGGAGGAATTCCGAGAAAAAAGAAGTGACCACTAGAGTCAGTGATTACAATTGCAGCCCCTGGCTGGGCAAGGTGGCTCACACATGTAATCCCAGCAGTTTGGGAGGCCGAGGCAGGAGGATCCCTTGAGCCCAAGAGTTCAAAGCAGCCGTGAGCTATGATGGCACCATTGCACTCCAGCCTGGGCAATGGCAAGACACTCTGTCTCTAAAAATCAACAAAAAGCACACAATGCCATCATTTTCTATCTAGTCCCTCTACTCACTTTATTCCCTTCCATAGCACTTTATCTACCTAATATTTTAGTACATATATATATATATATATATATATATCTATATATCTCAGAGAGTCATATATCTCCAACTAACAGAGTGAGTAAAAGTTCTAAGGAAGTGCTGCCCAAGAGAACTTTCTATGATGATGGAAATGTTCTCTATCTGTGCTGTCCAATACTGGCAACCATGACCCAACTGTGACTCTCAATCACTGAAAAGTTAACAACGGACATTTTTCATTTTAAATTTAATTTTAATTAATTAAAATTTAAATAGCTACACGTGGCTAGCGCTAAAGCTGTGTTGGACAACGCAGCTTTAGAAGGGCAAGAGAATTAATCTGCTGTATTTACTGCAGCTTTCCCAATACCAGAGAGTAGCTAGAGTCCTAGAGCTGCTCAATAAACATAAATATTCATTTAATGAATAAATAACCATGACTAGAGCAGATAAGGGCCTAAAGTAATGTATCAGATGTAACATGAAGTTGGGGGTGATGATTAAAGAGGAGTGGTGGTAAAAGGTGGTGGTGTTGAAGGGCCAAGTTAATGTGAGTGTCGTTGTTATGTTGTGCATTCATGGGGATATGAGCAGTGGCCCTGCTAGTACTGACCTCCACGTAACTGTGTTTGCTCTGCAGCCAGAGGGTGCAGTAATGGCTAGGAATCCAGCCGTGATGGTCAGGAGGGCAGGGAGCACAGGAAATAGGGTATTTTCATGGGGACATCTGGCCAGGTGTCCACAGCAGCTGTCACAGAACACAGGAAATTCCCATCCAATGTGGCCTTGTCCCTGATCTTATGGGAGCCCCGGCCCCTTAAGAGCACTATGAGGTTGATAGCAATGTCCTCACAGGTGTTGTAGGACCCAAGGAAGCTCTGTTAAATGCACGAGACATTTAATTAGTAGCATTATTACATATGGCTTGATTCCTTTTCTGGTCACTGGTCAGGGTTGCATAGAAGTCTGTGGCTTTCATTGGCTTGAGAGATTCTTGCCCTCGATCCCATCAGTCCAAGCTTGCTTAAACTCTACTCTGCTGCAGGCACCAGCTGGGACTAAGGCTTTAGCTGTGCCCATTGTCTCTATTCCCCTTTGAGAAAAAAAATGTCCAATTCTTTTTTATAAAATATGCTAAATGAATGCATTGAAGACACCAATCATCACTGAGTCTATGAGTCACAGAAAAAAAATAAATCCTCAGATTTACTTTGTATTTATCTTTTCAACTGCCCTTGTGGAAAGAAATTGTGGTTCCCTTTTAGCGTAAGATGCTGCTGCATTTGCAAAGGTAGCACCAATGCGCTTAGCATCCAGTATTTCAAGAATCTCCCACTTGTTATATGTGCCTCTAATCATACAAGAAAAGTTTAGACAGTCTTATCCCTGGGCTGATTTGTAGTTAGTTTATTGCTGTTAGGATTATGGTCTATAGGGGGCAGTGAGGGACCTGAAAGTGAAACAGCAGGGCTTTTAAAATGCACACTGCCCAGGGTGATTCCATCGCTCTCTAAGGCAGTGCTTTATCATCTTTAATGTGCACGTAGATCCCCTGGGGCACTGGTTTGAATGCAGGTTCTGATTTCCTGGGTCTGCAGGAGGGCCCAAGGCCTGACAATACTGCTCGTCGGGAACCACTGTTAGTAGCAAGGCTGTACGTGACAAGCCCCCATCAGTGTCACAGGGAACCACTGTTAGTAGCAAGGCTGTATGTGACAAGGCTCCATCAGTGTCGCACAGACCCAGGATGCAGCTTTTCTACTTAACACACCTTCGTGATGTGAATAGTGAACGTGCACAGCAAATAGCTCCTGAGTTTGAGACATTGACTGGACAGAAAACATCTGAGTTCTAGATATGTCTTTCCCTTGGCTGTGGGGATGGTGTTTTCTTTCTTCTGGCTTAGCATCTCTGTTGGTAAGTTTAGAGGCTAACATCATCATCACTCTGGCCCTGGAGAGTATAAAATTCTGAGCCTGATTTTGCCAGATTTTGCCCAAGGATTAGAATATGCCCCAACCCATGAAGCACGGAACTAGTGGCCTGCAGCCACCTTCCATGGCCCCAGCCACAGGAAGTCTGGTTATGAGAGGGGAAAGAATTCACAGTGTGCACAGAACATTCCAGGCCCACAGTGCACTCTCGTGGCCACCATTTGAGATGTGCGTGAGCAAGTCAGGGATGAGGAAACAGAGATCAGAAAGATGAAGTATTCCGCAGCAAAATGTGATTGACCCATCTCACAGGCCCTGGCGACAGACAGAAGCCCGCACGTTGGCCTGATGAGAACCAGGACCTGGGTGCACTTGACTGCACCTCATTCACTGATTCATTTATTTGACACACATCTATTGAGCACCTAAAAGTGTCTGGACCCTAGTGTGTGATGCTCCCCTCCCTGTGTCTATGTGTTCCCATTGTTCAACACCCACCTATGAGTGAGAACATGCAGTGTTTGATTTTCTGTTCTTGTGTCAGTTTGCTGAGAATGATGGTTTCCAGATTCATCCATGTCCCTAAAAAGGACAAGAACTCATCATTTTTTATGGCTGCATAGTATTCCATGGTGTATATATGCTACATTTTCCTTGTCCAGTCTATCGTCGATGGGCATTTGGGTTGGTTCCAGGTCTCTGCTATTGTAAATAGTGTCGCTATGAACATATGTGTGCATGTCTCTTTATAATAGAATGATTTATAATCCTTTGGGTATATGCCCAGTAATGGGATTGCTGGGTCAAATGGAATTTCTATTTCTAGGTCCTTGAGGAAGCGCCACACTGTCTTCCACAATGGTTGATCTAGTTTACACTCCCATCAACAACGTAAAACTGTTCCTATTTCTCCACATCCTCTCCAGCATCTATTGTCTCCAGATTTTTTAATGATCACCATTCTAACTGGCGTGAGGGGACAGCAGGGGGGTGGAGAGGTCAGGGAGGGAAAACATGGGGAGAAATGCCAGATGTAGGTGACGGGGATGGAGGCAGCAAACACATTGCCATGTGTATACCTATGCAACAATCCTGCATGATCTGTACATGTACCCCAGAACCTAAAGTACAATACAAAAAAAATTTTGTTTCAAAAAAATAAAAGTGTCTGGCCTTGTGCTGGGGGCCTTGTGCTGGGGGCCAGTAGAGATGAAGGGTTTTATTCTATGGAAGCTCACATTTGAAACACATGGCAGGTCTCCATAAAGTGTCCCATGTGGAAAGCAGGAGTCTAGAGAGTGGCTGGAGTCTAGTGAGTCCCTGCCTGTGACTCCTTCAGGTGCTTTTTCAACTGACCAGAGAAAAGCACGACTATTCATTTGGTATTACATGGTGTGTGTCTGGAGACTGGATTACTTTATGCTTTAATGTGATCTTCATTTCACTGTAGTGACGAGTGGCCTTATTCTCCTCCCTATCAGATCCTGAGCTGGAAAAATTGGCTTAGTAAGCCTGTGTTAGACCCACTGGCACTGTCCCATCCTTGTGACTTTGCCTGACTCCTGACCCTTTCTCGCCCACTCTCACTGGGGAAGGACAGCCAGTGTAGCTGAAGTGATGGCGGACTTCCAGGGTGCTGATGCACACACCCCGCACCCAGCCTCCTCGGGTGCTGCCCGCTCACTTTGATCAAGCTTCTGGAAGATGAAGTTTACCTTGCCCCGCTCTGTACACATCCCCCCTCCCCAGCCAGTACAGAACCTGACAAACTCTGCCCACAAACGAAACCATTTTTGAGAAGCCAATGAATGACTTAAAAAGCTAACCCATGGATTTGCAGAGCAGGAAGGGACGGACTGTGAAGTTCATTTAGTTTTAGGCAAAACTGATGAAAGCCGTTAGAAATCAGAATACTGTTTACCCTGCGGAAAGGCAGGCATGACAGGAATGGGTCATGATGAAGCCGTGGGTGCCGCTAATATCTGAGTTCTCACTCTGCATGCACACGAGGGTTAATTTTGTGAAAATCCATTGAATCCTATTCTTAAAATATGTGCACTTTTCTATATGCAAAAGAAACAACATTAAGTTCATAACTTTTGACTACATCTAGCAGCAATTTTTAAAAAAGGAATTAAATCATAGTGCCTCAATCAATGACAATGCACAAATACCCTGAATTTTCTCCTTTGCAGGTCTGTCACTTCTGTTTAAAAACAAAACAAATCACCAATCACCTAATCCTGGCCACCCCCGTGCAATACGTTTAAGGCTCAAAACTTCAAAAACAACCCGTTCCATTCTGCTTTTGCCCTTCTCCCCACTGACACTTGTTGGATGACCTCACTGATTTCTATATAGAAAATTGTGTCCATCTGGTGTTAGTTCCCTCCAGCCCCCTCATCTCCACTTGAACGTGATCCTGGGAATCCACGTTTTCCTCTCAGACTTCCTTCTGAGTGTGAGGAAAAGGACCTCCATCTCTTCTTCTCTCTGCAGCTAACTTCCAGGAGAGTTTGGCCCTCACACATCCCCCCAGGAGGGGAGCATGCCTGCCCTGAGGCAGCAAATGCTGGATGTTCCAGACCTGGCCCCAACTAATTTCCCAAGTTCTTCAATTTCAGGAAAATAATTTGAGACTCTTCTCTACCTTTGGAGGACATTGGTAGGATTCTCTCCTGGGATCTGTGAGTTCATCTTTTATACAATCTTGACCCTTGGATTTTTGTCTTACATTTTCTTGATTTCCCAATATGGGGTCTAATTTTAAGTGACTCTGGACATTTGAATGTTCAGGCTCTTGCAAATAATTTGATTGAATGGACTGAAACACTCGAGTTTCTCTGAATACCTAGAAACTCCTTCACTTTCTAAACTGGGTACTTTGGCTATGCAGTCTTAGAGTCTAAGGTTCAGTTCTTGTCTTTCTGTTCTTCACAAGACCCAGATAAAGTGTGTAGCAGAGAAGTACTAGATACCACCCGATCTGGGTCCCAACTTGCTGGAAGGCCTTGGAGAAGCCCAGTTTGCCTAAAAGCCAAAGCATCAATTCCCTTAATGCCACATTTTTCTAAAATTTACAGTTGCATGATCTATTCTAGTTTACATGTGACATGAGATTCCCACAGGCACTTAACCTAGGAGGTGAAGTGTAAGTTTCCTTCTTTGAGTAGGCACCTTGTTCAGTGCACAACCTGTGCAACTGTTCATGGTACCCCTGTACACTCTTTTGGAGATTTTGGGTAACTTTTGATGTCTTTCTGATTCTTCTACTTTTGATCATATCAATAACTATTTTTTAGCCAATCCTTCTAAGGGTACTTCAACTTTATTTTCATGTCTCTAGTACATATTTAACAAATTCCTAGAATTTATATCCAATATATCATATTTATCTTTGAAGTGTCTTATTTGTACTTCGCTGCCTAAAAATTGATTTTATAGAACTTGGTACACCATAGGGAACTATTAAGCAAATTGTGACATACAGAGGGTTTATACCAAATTAATGAGGCCTGCCCTGATAGAATGAAAAGAGGCAAGAACTACAACATAAGTTCATTCAGCTCCCTTGCACTTTTATTTATTTATTTGTGTACCTTTAAAAACAAAAGAATTAGGTATCACAAAATTCTAATTGATACAACCAACATTATTTGCTTAAATTTTAAAAATATTTTTTCTCTCCTCTATTTTCTTCCTAGAGCCCACCCCCTTCAGGCTAAGATAATTGAAAAAGATGCTCATAATATAACCCAAGTCTTGGAAGAAGACAGACACTCTTCAGGATAATAAAACGCAGGAGATATGCCAACAGCACAAGATATCTGATATATTTGAGGTAACCCACCTGGAGACCAGATGACCGTAATGGCCTTTTTCCACCCACCAGCAGGGTCTGAGGCTCCCTCTACCCTGTCTCCAGCAATGGGTCTGGGTAGAACAGGAAAACTCACTCCAAAGGGCTAATCCACAGATTGACAATGCACAGCCAGGGCCAGGGCCCAGGGAAAGATGAGGGGTAAAAGGGCTGGGAGCAAGAGATGGCACGAGAGAGATCCAACAGCATCCCCTTCTGCTTCTGCACTGACAGAGTCATTATGGACTGCAGGCACATGTGGAAGAGATACTGAGAAGACAGAGAAACAGGATTGCCTACAAAGGGTGCCCCCAAACTTGAAATAAGGCCTACTACTCAGAAATGATACACAAGGATGAACTGAGTAGACTAATCCTTAACCACTCCTTTTACTCCAAATACAATCATGACAAAACAACATTTTGGTTAACAACAGACCATCTATGTCATGGTGGTCCCATAAGATTTTAATACTGTTTTGTTTCTTTGTTTGTTTTTAGAGGTAAGATCTCACGCTGATACTCAGGCTGGAATGCAGTGACGTGATCATAGCTCGCTGCAGCCTCCAACTCCTGAGCTCCAGCGACCTACCCACCTTACCTCCCACGTAGCTAGGATTACAAGTATATGCCGCCACACTCTGCTAATTTTTAAAAACATTTTTGCAGGCCGGGAGCAGTGGCTCATGCCTGTAATCCCAGCACTTTGGGAGGCCGAGGTGGGTGGATCACCTGAAGTCAGGAGTTCGAGACCAGCCTGCCCAACACGGCGAAACCCCACCTCTACTACAAACACAAAAAATTATCTGGGTATGGTTGCAGGTGCCTGTAATCCCAGCTACTCGGGAGGCTGAGGCAGGAGAATTGCTTGAACCCTGGAGGCTGAGGTTGCAGTGAGCAGAGATCAGATCACTGCACTCTAGCCTGGGCGACAAGAATGAAACTCCATCTCAAAAAAGTATATATATATGTGTGTGTGTATATATAGTCTCAAAAAATATATATATATATTTTATATAATATATAAATATTATATATATTATATATATAAATATTATATATTATATATATATAATATATATATAATATATAAAATATATATATATATAATATATATAAAAT
>CAUYLG010062472.1:0-40079 GCA_963573385.1 Cacajao melanocephalus | reverse complement strand
GGGTATTAAAAACCTCTTTTATGCCAATAATTGTGCTTAACAATGGAGACAGGAAGGAATAAAGGATGAAAATAACAAAGAAGCAGCCAACCAATATTTTATTTAAACCTGTTAAATGCTGTGCAATTGCTGAGGAGTGATTTACTTCCAATTATGTGGTCACTTTTAAAATAGGTATAACGTGATACTGAGAAAAATGTATTTCACTGGCCTGCCTTGGCTCAAGCCTTCATCGTCTCTGCTGTAGACTACAGTCACCGCCCCCAGCCTTGTCACCCTTCTCTACAATCTCATGTTTATTCTCTACATATTTTTTTCCCCCAGAGGGATCTGTTTGGAATCAAAGAATGCCATTTCCCTGCTCAAAATTTGTCAATGGCTCTTTCTTTACTCTTGTCAGGGTGAAATCTGAACTCCTCCAGATCCTGACTATCGTCTTCTGCCTTCCTCTCTGGAGTCATCTCTCTGCACTCTCCGAACACCTCATCCTGTGCAAAGGTCACTCTGCAATGTTTGGAGCTCCCAGAGCTCACCAAACCCTTCCACACCTTCGGGCTGTTGCAAAAGTGTTCTTCTTTTATCTGGCTAAGTCTGACTCATGCTTTATAAGGTAGCGCTGATGTCACCAACTGCAAGAAAAGCCTCTGACCCCAGGAGCCTAGTGAGATTCCACACACTCCTATAGCCCTCTGGGTTTACCTCTATCGTGGAAATTATCATCTCGCTTTATTGATTTGCCTCTCTCCTCCCTAGACGGTGATTCCCTTGAGGACAGACAACATGCCTTCATTCTCTGTATCGCTATGCCTGACAAAATGCTCACACACAGTATGCTCCTGAGGCATGTTTAATTTACTTGTAACAAATAGAATTCTACAGATCCTGAGGTACAGCCGACTTCAGATACCCACTTCAAAGAAACCAAGGGAGTAGTGCCTCGGTTCTTATTCCTATGATTTATACTGTGAATAAAATAATTTCAGAGAAGTTCATTTATTCATCTGAACAATATTTAAAGGTCAAAAAAATTAACAAAAGGTCATTTTAAAAGTTCAAATAATTTACATTTGTTGATAAAGCCATACAATCACAAAAGTGACCATATGAATGCAAATATTCCTTCTAAAAAGCATAATTATGATTCACCCATCTAACAAACATTTGATGAACACCTCCGATGTTAGATGTTCTTTATGGTGCTGGGGTTAGCAGAGTGGGCACATGGAAGCTTCCTGTAGTTTACACTATCATCTGGAAGGCGATTAATCAAATACTACTTAGCGTTCATGAGTTTATAGTTACAAAATGGAGGAAAATACTCTGAAAGAAGAGTGTAGTTTTGTAAAACCATATGAGGCTGGGTACGGTGACTCATGCCTATAATCCCAGCACTTTGGGAGGCTGGGGCGGGCAGATCACTTGAGGTCAGGAGTTCGAGATTAACCCGGACAACATGGTGAAACCCCGTCTGTATTAAAAATACAAAAATTAGCTGGGCATGGTGGCACACACCTGTAATCCCAGCGACTCAGGAGGCTGAGGCAGGAGAATCACTTGAACCTGGGAGGCAGAAGTTGCAGTGAGCTGAGATCACACGACTGCACTCGAGCCGGGGTTACAGAGCGAGACTCCATCTCAATAAATATATATATACACACACATATATATGTGTGTGTGTGTGTGTGTGTGTGTGTGTGTATGCTGAAATAATATATACATATATGGAAGGAAACTGGCTTAGACCTAAGGTGAGTGGGTCTCAACTGGGCATGGGGAAAAGGAGGGCAAGCTGTTTAGATGGAGGAAAAAGCGGAGCAGTGAAAAGTCTCCATGACCAGAGTGGACATGGAAAAGTAACCTCTATAGCTAGAATCAAGACAGCAAGAGAGGAGGTGATACCAGATCAGGTCGAGAGGCAGGCAGGGACTGAACCATGATGCTGCTTAAGGATGAAGGGGATCAGAACAGGCCACCAAAAAGCATATCATTTTGGCATGTTGATTATTCTGAAGTAAAGGCAACTGAGAAACAGAAAATGCATGAAGGACTTCCACCTTTCCCTTTTCTGCCTAAAAGCAGGACATAGGTAAATGTACCCTTGCCAAACCCCAAAAACAAGAGACTAAAATGCAACCTAGTCAGAGCCCAGAAATCACATTTTACCTATGAACGTCCCAACAGTTACCCCTTGATTGATGTAACTTTCCTAAAAATCTTAAGATCCTCCTCCTAAATTAATCCTCCATTTTGAATAATAAAATAATAACTCAACTTCCACCCTAATACTAATATCTTGAGCATATCCCTCTGAAAATGTTCTGTGTTTCACCTGTTAATCTGTCTTTTGTTGTCTTAATTAGTAAGAACCATACACAGACCATAAGAGAGAAAAGTAAAAGTTTTTTTCTTCTATAGGGATCTTGTTTGGAATTTTAGTCTTAATCCTAAAATAAAAGATGGATTTTAATTGGACAGATTTCCTGTGAGAAAGGTGCTCTCCTGGTACCAGAAAAGGCAGAATATTCTTACCACTGGAAATAAGGAAATGATGCCAAGATGTTCCTGCCCAAACAAATGTTACTAAAATAACATTTTTCTTTCATTAATTCCTCCAATTGTTTCCTAGTCACCTTCCCACAATGGACTTTCCCTAGAAGCCCAAATTCTTTCCTTTTTCTAAGTCACTTCTCTACAATTTACCAACCTCTGTTAAAATGGCAACAAAGCCTCGAAGTTTGTTTCTTTAGAGGTTTAAACTTCTTTTCTATGAAGCCCCCAGTGTCACATAAAATATTAAATCAGAGAAAATGTGCGTGTGTTTCTCCTATTAATCTGTCTTTTGTTATTTTAATTAGTAAGAACCATAAACAGACCATCAGAGAGAACAGGAAAAGTTTTTTTCCTCGATAGGGATCTTGTTTGGAATTTTGGTCTCAATCCTAAAATAGAAGATGGATTTTCATTGGAGAGATTTGTAGTTTGAAAATAGTAATGTGGCTCTCCTTTGGCGAAAGACAGGATGAGGTGCAGAGCGAATGTGGAGACTAGTTGGGAATTGAAGAGACAGTTCAGGTGAGTGGAGATCCTATTTGCAGTAGAGAAATACAAGGGTAGATGATCCAAGCTAAGCTGACAGCACTTGTGGATGGAACAGACATGAGAAGAGAAGGATAAGAAGAGTCAAGGTGACTCCAGCATTTCTGGCATGTGCAATTTTTACTGAGGCAGAAAACAGGGAAGGGGCTCAGCATAAGACAATGAATCTCATCTTGGCCGTGTTCAGTTTGAGACTTCTTTGAGATATCCAAGTGGAAATACTGTATACAAAGTTGAATCTACTGGAGTTCAGAAAAAAGGTCTGAGGTAGAAACATACGTTTGGAAACATTTAATTAAAGCCATGATGGCACTGCCTTGAGGAAAAAAATACAGTGAGATTTCTATTGATGTGTTCCTACTCCAACTGCCTTGTAGATAGTCTAGTTTATTACTCTCTTATCCCATTAATTATTCTTCCACTCTTTCTCCTTCACTGGGTTCTCGGAATTATAGAATTTATGCAGAAAGCAAACTTAGAGATCATCAGATATAATCTCAAAATTTTACAGGCGAAATAACTATAGTGGGTTACTCAAGGTCATGTTGCTCCTTAGAGGTAAAATGGAGACAGAGGCTCAGGTGTGTTTGATGAGTACTCCATAGGGTTACATCTGGAGCAGAAGCATGTCGGGAGATGAATGTAAGAGTCCTCGGTACCCAGAATCCTACCAATTCTGACGTCTGTGTGTTTGTCATGATGCAACAACACAGTATGTCATGTGAAGGACAACGCACATGGGGTTACCCATGGGGTGGTGAGAAAGAGAATGGGTTTTTGCCTCAGACCCACCATCGTTTACATAACAGTAAACTGTTCAAAATGAGGCCAAAAGCTTAAACTCTCTGATCCTCTGTTTCCTTCTCGAGTAGATGGAGAAAAACAATAATTACCTTGAAGTGCTGAAAGCAATAAAACTAATGTATTTAAAGCCACTAACCACATAGTAGGTTTCCAAATTACTAACTACTATTTTCCTCCAAAGTAAATAAAAATAATAGATGTCATCAAAATAATAAAACTGGCCAGGCGCAATGGCTTGCATCTGTAATCTTGACACCTTGGGAGGAAGAGACGGGGGGATCTCTTGAGAGCAGGAGTTTGAGACTAGCCTGGGCAACATAGTGAGACCCTATCACTATAAAAAATTTAAAAATTAGCCAGATGTGGTGGCACATGCCTGTAGTCCCAGCTACTCTAGAGGTTGAGGCAGGAAGATGGCTTGAGCCCAGGAATTTGAGGCTGGAGTGAGCCATGACTCTGCCACTGCGCTCCAGCTTGAATGACAGAATGAGACTCTGCCTCAAATCAACCAACCAAAAACCCAACTTTATTACCAAAAGAATCTCAAGGGCTCATTCAAACTATTAAAAGCATTAAAATATTGTTTAAAATATTAAAAAAGAAATTATTCTGGTCATCAGGGTTTAAAGCCTATTTATTATATAATGTACCTAAAATTTATACAGCACCCATGATTATGAATCAAAACATCTATATCCAAATAGTATTTGATATTATTGTAATGTAATATATTTTTTAGAATACAGCACACAAAAAACCATGCACTATTTCAACATCTTGTTAAGCAACACTATTTCAACCTGTGTTGTCAGTTTTAATTCATAAAATATGCCTGTAGCCAAGGTAAATGGTATAGTTTAAAATAGTATCACAAATGGAGCAACTATCTTACAAATGTAAAATTAATCATTTCCTCTTTTATTAATAATTTTTTATGCTTCATCTGGATTTATATCTCTATTCCTCTAAAATTTAGAGTTTTAAGTACAAAGGATTTTTAGCTGGTATGAGTGTCACAGTTTGCTTTACCAAAGATGTTCAGATGAAAGAACACATAAACATTATAAGTTACAGGATATGAATTCTAGGGAAATAGCTATCATGCCAGAATAAGACTTACGGATTTCATTTACAGAAAATCTTCAGCAAAATCTGCAAATATATTTTTAGCTATATAGTTATTTTTTCAATTTGAAGACTGGTATAAACACTGACTGGGCACTTTTATGAAACTCTCATGCAATAATATTTGAACTTCATCTTTTATTTTATATTGTGACAGAGCACTTGTTCAAAAGCAAGATGTATCCCCACTTGAATGGGGAGGATTCTGGGCAAAACCACTCTTTAACACAAAGTAGACACTTCTCAGATGCCTCTTCAGGATTTATTCCTTACCTGCCTTCAAAATATGACTTGAAGCAATTTACAATATAGCCCCCTCCCTCAACAAAATTAAAAGAACAACCAATAAAAGATAGAAAAAAACAATTAGAAGACAACAAAAGGTAAATATGTCATTGATGAATCACATGAGAAAAAGTAAGAATGAAACATTAAATTTAGCAATGAACTTCTTGGCAACTACAGAAAAAAGGAAAAGAAAAATACAGGTTATATATTACTGTTTTTAAAAAGGAAAAAGTCAAGTTTATCTTCAAAGACACAATTTTCTTAGTAGTTTATTATAAAATACATTTATTTCATTGATTTTTTTTCATTAGAAACTTAGAGAACATGAAAGATATGTCTTTTAGTACAACTTTGCAGAAGTCACAAAATAAGATACAAATAATCATCTATCTGCCTGCTCTAAAGGCTTTGATAGCATTATGCTCAAACTTCTCAAAGGCATTTTTTTTTTTTTGGTAGTTAAGGACAGACAATTCAAGTTCTTTGTTGAAGATGAGATTATAAAGTGATAGCATGTAAACAGTTCTGGTCCTACAATTGCCTTTTTTAACCTCTGCTAAAGGAACTTACCTTGGTTCCTCATACCAGTTAAACATTTACTGCCAATGAATATGTAACCTATTTCCCCAGCAACGCCAAAATACTAGCCCTTGAAACTCAGTAGAGTTACTGGAACATAGTGAGTACTGGATCAATGTTCACTGAATTGAATTAAAAACATAAAGAATAACAGCATGCATCTAAGACCAGCAGGCCACCAATCCTGTATTTTTAAAATCAGCTTAAAAATGCGGATTTCTACAATCTGAGCTATTTGATCAGGGGGAAAAAATAAAATAAAATAAAATAAAATAAAAACAAAATTTAGATTCCCTGGTTCCATCTCAGCATTAATGAATTAGAATATCTGCAGTTTGTGTTTGGAATCTGCATTCCTAAGAACTTCCCCAATGAATTTGCTGCAGCCATACTCCAGAGAGGCATTAGATCAATCCCAAATATTCTCCTTTTATATTTTTTACGTGCACTCCATTTTTTTTTTTTTTTTTTTGGCACTTATAAGTACTTTGTGTCCAATACGTGTGCTATGGGGGATGAGCCCTAAGTATAATTAGGAGAAATACTGAGATGGGAAAAGTTTAAACTAGAAAAGGGAAGTCGAAGTTGAAAACATAGTGAAACAAAAAGTAGATGTTACTGTGGAGGATTGAAGGAGCTGAAGAAACCAGAAGGAAGTTTGTGCAGATTACAGGACTGTGCCTGCAAGACTGTGCCTGAGGACTGGGGCAAGAGCTGCAAAGCTACCAGGAACCCAGTACTCTCTGCTTCTCCTTCCTGACATGTTTTACTATTTTCAACTGCAGACAAGCTTCCTTTGCTGCTCTCTGCACAGGGTCACTATTCAGCCCCCAGGTTTACACTGCCTCAGTGCCAGACACAGACACACACACAACACACACACACACACACACACACACACACACACACTTCACCAAAGTTCTGGGAATCTCAATAGAATCCCAGGAGAGAGAGTTGTTAGGCATATTCTGATCAGTGTACATACACCACTGATCTCATTCCTTGGCCCTGAGACACCAGCTCACATATAACCTACAGAGCTGCCTGAGCTACCTCTGCAGCTGAGAAGGTATTTCTGGAAAAAAAGGCAATGCTGTGATTGGATCCACTCAAGGACATTTCTCATCTCAGAGTTCAAGGAACTGGCATAAAGGAATTATCCAAAGATATTTTCCTACGGTTTTGGGACTATGGAAACTAGGAGGTTGAAATAACTCCAAAACCAAAAAAAGAGAGAGAGAGAGAGAAAAAAGTCTTAGATATTTCCCTGGACAAAATGCACTTAGCAGGAAAAACAAAAACAAAACACGAACCCTATTATTAGGTTGATTATATTTGCCATAGCATTCTTTGACATGATTCTGGGTCTGGATCGCAGATGTTGCAGGGGGGATTGGGTTATAGCATCACTTTCTCAACACAGCTGTTTTCATTTGAGGTGGATATGGGCATTACCTGGCCACCATGACCTATATTTTCCTTTGAAGCATGGGAGTTGTCCAGTGGAGTTGGATAGTGTCCATTCCTCCACGAAGCTGTTGAAAGCCATCAATCTTAGGGGCAACAGAGACCCTCAGCTTGGAAGAAAAGGAAGGAGAAAGAACTAGATTCTTCTTCTTAACTGCTTTTTTCTTCCCCAAGTAAAATTTTTTTTAAAAAAATGTCATTAGATAGATTGGGGTGGCCTTGTTTGACACCAGACTGCAGAGATGATTAGAGCCCTTCAAAGAGAAAGACTGGCAGAAGCAAGATGGCCAATAATCCCAGAGCCCTCAATAAAACAAGCATGCTCCCCAGAGCTGCCCAGCTTCTGCGGGTGCACTTTAAGGCAATACGTCTTAAACTTTCGTATTCAATGTGAAGTACACCTGGGAATGCATCCAGATACTGCATTTTCTTTTAAAATTAACAAATAATAATTGCACATATTAACAGGGTACACAGTGATATTTTGATACAAATAATGTATGATGGCTGGGCACAGTGGCTCATGCCTATAATCCCAGCACTTTGGGAGGCCAAGGCAGGAAGATTGCTTGAGCCCAGGAATTCAAGACTAGCCTGGGCAACATGGTGAGATCTTGTCTCTACCAAAAAATATGTATATATTTTTTTAATCAGGCAGGTGTGGTGGTACGTGCCTGTGGTCCCATCTACTTGGGATGCTGAGGTAAGAGGATCACTTGAGCCTAGGAGGGAGAGGCTGCCATGTTTGCACCACTGCACTCCAGCCTGAGTGACAGAGCAAGACTGTCTCAAAAAACAAAATAAAACAAAAAACAAGGAACAAATAATGTATGGTGATAAATAATAAGTGTTTGAGAAATGATAAACATTTAACATTTTTTGAGTAATCAACATATCCATCATCTTAAATATTTATCATTTATTTCCGTTAGGACCGTTCAATGTCCTCCTAGCTATCTGAAGCTACATAATATATTATTGTTACCTATAGTCCTTCTTCAGTGGCATAGAATGCTGGAACAATCTGGCTATGATTTTGCATTCTTGAACACATCTCTCCCTGTAAGTTTCCAAGTGATTCTGATACTAATGGTCCATGGAAGTAATAAGCCTTTAAGGAGCACAGATTGGTAACTTGAGAAAGTTAGATAAACAGCATTTGAGATCCTTCCTTCCCTATGCAACGGTTCATAGCACAGATTGACTCCGGTCCATGACTGCATTGTCCTCCTTTCACACATCACAGGCCTTCATCACAACTGGTTTCTGGTTCTACTAAGGGTAAGGAAGCTAGCGGACTCCTTGTTTCATTAGAAGCTCTGCAGTAGACCATGAAGCATGCTCAGGGAGAGAAGGGAAAAGCTGAAAGAACTGGGAAAGCCAGCAGTCAGTTGCAAGTTGGGCCACAAAATAACAGAAGAATTAACAATCCCCAGGGATTATAAGAAATATCTGGGGAAGGATATTACTAGAAAAGACTGAAAACTTCTAGTAAAGTGGATGGAGCCTGAAAACATTATAACTTGGGAATATTAATATAAAAAAAGCCGATACGTCCTAGACGTAATACTAGATATAACAACTAAATCCACGACAAAGCATCTATTGAACCTATGAGGCAGAAAGTACCCACAAAGTTTCCAGGGAACATAAAATGATTACTTGGATCTAATTACATTAACTTGAAAAATGTCATTGATATTTTCTTTATTTAATAGCTACCAATGTTATTTTGTATCAGTAACTATTTAAACAATTATCAGAGATTCCCAGGTTAATTTTCAATCCATATGTCCAATCTTATTTCTCAATTAAAATCTTAATGTTGTCAACCAAGAATTCTTCTAACAGCTTGCTGTTGAGATATTGCTATCTGAAGAACTCAAGCAAAAATTTTAGACTCCAATAGAGTGGATATCTCAAACGTGCAGCCAAGCTTAATCAGAGGAGCAAACCTTTTTTGTTTAGCCTATGTATTTTCATAATTCCCAAATTAGAATGCTTCGAAATAGGCTGTGCACAGTTGAACTGACCATAATTCCCAGTGCAGGTTGGCCACACAGTGCATTTATCTGCCTGAATTCTAAAGGAGATAAGTTCATCCCTTTCATTAGCTCGTCAATATATGAGTAACATTTTTATATGTGTGCTTAGATGTGAAGTGAACTCTCTGAGTCCTTGACCAAATGGAGTTTAAGGTTTAGCTAGGGATATAGGATATATACAAAATAACTCTAAGACAAAGTGGAGCATAAGACAAAGTGGAGCATAATTAACTGCTTTAAGAGATGCGAAAAACCAAGGTCTTTGAGAGCACAGAGGCAAAAGGTTCAGCACAGTTTTCACCAAAGAGCTCTCTAAACTGACTAGGGAAGAATGGATGGAATTTAACAGTCAGAATGGCCTGTACATGGGACAGTGAGGAGAGAAGAGATGGACTGAAGCCACAGATGTGAAAAGTACAAGGCATCATTAAGAAAAAGCAAGAAACTGGAACAACGTGGGAGTGAGAGGGAGTAACAGGGAAAAAAGAGGACACATTTTGTTAGAGCAAAATGTCATTCCACGGTAGCGCTCAGCTCTAAGCTCCCTCTCTTCCTTCTGAGAGCAATACAGCTCTCAAACTCCCAAGGCCTGCTTCCCTGTTATTCCTGTCCTGATCTCTACCTTCTTCCCAGGCTTGACAGCCTCCTGATCATGAATCTTCCCTTGAACCCGGTCGTGAGGAAGCAGCCCACAACCCTTGTACAGGAATCCCATCAAGCACCCTCCCACCCACACTCAGCATCAGCTGCCTTTTTCTCACTCCTCTCTGCTGAGGCTCTGGGCTATCTGATCTCACCTCTTCCCTAAGCTGTGCTAGGCCATGCCCCAGCACAACCCAGGCCCCAAAACCGGCGCTTTCACTGCCTCCTGAAGTCAGAGCACAGATGTTTAGCTTATAACTCTTCATTTTGTCTTGGGTTTCTATAGTCACTGCCAATCAAACCTGTCGGGGTTCCCCACTTTGGATAATGATTCTTTTATCTCTCAGTTTCTCCATTTAAAAATAAACCAACAGGAAAAAAAAAATCCACTGGGCTACGTCTTTTATTCTGCATGACCCCCATTCACCAAACCCCCGTGTTCTTTTTTCTCTATTCCTTCAGCCGTTGGATATCAGCACCGGGGCACCCAAACTATTCCTGCCAAAGACTTACCCTTGTCACGGTGGCTATTGCCCTTACTGAATGCCAGTTTATTCTGAGTATTTCATCACAACATCCTCTGTAAAAAATTTTAAATGTCTCCATATTTCCCCTTTTATCAGAATTAGATTCTTTCGGCTAGCTTTCAAAGACCCTTGTAACCCGACCCAAGTTCTCTGCAGTTTGGTCACTGTCGAGTTCTGTGAACGCAGCTGGTGGTAACTGTGGTCTTCAGCGAATATGGCTCTTTCTCATCTTTCAAACAGCTCACCACTGCTCTGCAGAAACCCCTTCCTGACTCCCAATTGGTCAGGAAAAAGAAATCATTGATTTTTTTTTTCACCCTCCTGATTTCCATACACAACCTTCATAGCATTGGCTTTTACACATCTTTATTTATTTTAATATTGTTTTATTTCACATTTGTTCATTCTGTCTTTGCAAACTAACCTAAGCAGGCTCATGGTTTTTGGTGTTTTGTTTTACTGTCATTTCAAATGTCTCACATGATGATAAACATTCCACGGGCATTTTGTAAGTAGTTATTGAATAATGGATTAGAGAGAGAGTTTCAATCGCGAATAGCTGCAATCAGTTTTAAACAGTTATCTAAGAGTTACAAGAGAAAACAGAGCTATGCTCCATGCAGACTTACCAGAGAAGACGCTAGGGATCTTGGAAAGAAAGCTTTTGACCGTACGAATAGGAATTCCATTTTTTTCATCTTGCATACGTGCTATGACGTCTTCCATCTAAATAAGAATAACATAATTAAAACCTTTATGAAGTTGAATTTTTTTGGAAAAAAAATCAGCTCTCATAACAATTTTGTATTCCAGTTTTGCCCAACTAAGAATAATGCCATATTCTTACCTTTCTAGTTTTTGCCATATTAATAGTTTAAGTTCTGTTAAAAAGAGATGGAGGAAACAGCAAGAAAAATGCCACTTTAGAGTCCATTAAGCTGCCAATATGAATTGTGTGCTTTGAATACTGCCTTTCTCCTGACTTCACGGACTTTGGTTACAAAGGTTAAGATGAAAGAGTGTTTATTTCTCAAGTCTTTAGAAACCATTGTCACAGCAAATTCATGCTTCATTAATGTTATCTCTACTGAAGTCAGTGCAAAAGAAAGTAGAGCCTTAAAAGGATCTGCTTGAATTGCTTCTTCAAGCAAGAAATTTTCCATGAATTTGTTTTACAATAAAGCTCTAAATCCTGCCTAGAAATCCAGGACTGATTGCCAGCTACTATTACATCTTTTGCCCAGGTACTTCAGTACTGAAGTGTGTTATGAAACACACACACATACACACTCTCATGCACATACACACATGCGTGTGCACATATTCTCCACACATACACACACATATATATGCACACCAGTACACACATACATGTACACACACATACGTACACACACATATATATATATACACAGAATAAAATGAATAGAGTACCACAGGCTTCTGCCCATTTACTAGATTCCACTTTATGTTTGTTTCTGTCTTGTTAGTACACTCTCTTTTCCTTTTACAAATTGCTCCCAGTTCTAAAGGCCTGTGCTTCATAGAGTCAACGTGGAATTAAGTTTTGAAGAACATTCATTCATTCAAATCATAGCCACAGACTTTCCTCATGCACTTCTAAACCTGTGAGATGCATAGACACACACACACAAGTTGTAGTATGGGACTTAAAATCCATTCATCCATTTATTCATTTCATAACCACTTATCATTAACTCTAGACCGGATATACTACTGGGCACTGTGGATATAAAAATCCATACAATATAGTTCCTACTCTAAAAAACTTCAGTCAATAGTGACAACCAAGGTGAAATTTGAGTAAAGTATAGCTAATAGTGCTGTACCAATGTTAATTTCTTGTTTTGATAATTATGTTATGGTTATGTAAGATATTAACATTAAGGGAAGCTGAGTAAAGGGTATATGGGAATTCTATTATCTTTATGTCTTTTCTGTAAGTCTAAAATTATTTCAAAGTAAAAAGTTAAAAAAAATCACAGTCTAAACTTTATATTAATGAATTACCAAATTTCCATCAACACAGCTTTAGAATGGTTTTCAGCTAAGAAATCTAATGTGCTTGGTGTCAACAGATGTATTACTATGACAAATAACTAGAGATGTGGAAAGAATGGGTTTTAATGATACACAGGTTTGTATTTGACTTTTAACTCTCCTAATTATTACCTATGTTCTTTGAGTTAGTTAAATAACCTAAGAATCAGTTTTCTGATCCATAAAATGGTGATAATAATACTTATAATAATTCCTTTACAGTGTTCTTCATAGGATTGCATGGGGCCTAGGGTGAGGTAAAGTGTTTTAAGGGCAAGTGACACAACATATATAAAGCCTAGTACATATATAGAACAATAAATATTAGATGAAATGTCCATGAACACTCATGATATCTGGGGATGCTTATTCTCCATCTTCATGTTTCGTTTCATGAGGAAGGAGAACCATTACCCTCATCTGCCCCCTAATTTACTCCACGGGAGCTGAGCTGACTTATCAGACAGAATAGCTGGGAATGAGAAACTGGCCTGCAGGGCCCATTCGTCTCTTGGCTAGAAGCCGACATCCAACTCAGCTGATGTAGAGATGCCTGCCCTAGTGGGTGAGTAAGTCTACCCAGGATTCTGCTTGAGGATTAACGTGGACTTGTGCACATTCTTCCATAACACCTTTATCAGCAATCAGGGTGATGCTGTGACCACTACGTGCCCGTCTTTATGGTTGTCGTTCTCAGTTGGCTCAGAATTCAAGTATAAAAAGAAGATATGCGGCTGGGTACTATGGCTCATGCCTGTAATCCCAGAACTTGGGGAGGCCAAGGCGGGGAGACCACCTGAGGTCGAGAGTTCCAGACCAGTCTTGCCAACATGATGAAATTCCGTCTCTAATAAAACTACAAAAATTAGCCAGGTGTGGTGGCACACGCCTGAAATCCCAGCGACTCGGGAGGCTGAAGCAAGAGGCAGAGGTTGCAGTGAGCTGAGATGGCACCACTGCACTCCAGCCTGTGAGACAGAGTGACGCTTCATCTCAAAAAAAGATGCTTTTATCAGGCCTCTAAAAGACACCAACAATAACCAAATATCAAATACCCTACTTCTCATGTGATAAAGATCTCTCATAACTTTTTATTTTGTTACTATTTGCTCATCATTGACCTGCCACAATGTCCAGAAATGCAGAATAAGCTGCTTTGTCCTGTCCCATATCAGCCTCTAAACCCTTGTATAATCTGCTTAATGGTTTAAAGCAGGCTGGATTAGAGGGACATGGAAACCTCTCTGACTCCCACTTTCATCTCAGCACCTAGAGATATGGCAACAGCCACCTCTGGTTGGGGCTGAATTAAGGTGCATAATTATGAACGGCAGTATATTCTTTGTACAGTCTCATCCCCTCTCAGTTGACTGAATCCCAAAGGAGTGAGAATAGGAAAGTAAAAGTGATTTCTGTGGCTGCATTTCAAAATCTTCCATTTTTCTGAGTCATAATTTCCACAATAGAAAAAAAATTTTAACTTAAGTAAAAATAGGATTGGTGTTCTAGACTGAAAATGTGATAATGTACATGCATTCAGCTGTTTTTATCTTTATTCAGACATGATTTATCCACGAACCTTGCCATGGCCTAGAATGAGACAAAAACAAACAAAACAACAAAACAACAAATGAAAAAACAAAGACACACACAAAAAAACAAAATCCTGCTTTCTAAAAATTAAAATCTATGAAGAAAGAACAATAAAATTATAGCCCTCAAATGACTGAAGGGACCCCCTGGTGACTGAGGGGACCCCAGGGAAACCTTGGAAGCTAAGCTCATGGCCATGATGGAATGTGGGTTGGGGCACACCTCGCTGTACCCTCCCTCACTAACCACCATTAGGCTTTCTTCCCTAAGGGCTAAGCAGAAACGGACCCTTTTGAAAGATTCCACATTGATAATGTTGATTAATGACTTATCTTCCCAGTATAGAACAAAGCTAAAATGAGATTATGCATTCCTTCACTCCTCCTCAAGATGTCTGCTCCCTCCATTCCCTTTTCTGCAAATGTTCACCTTATCTTATATAAAATGTAAACTTACAGCACCCTAATTAAAGTCTCACAAGTACGTAATCATTCCTCTCACTGTTGCCTCCTGCTTTTTAAGGAAAATGTATAAAAACTAAACCTTCTAAGAACCTCTTTGGGAAAAGCAGCCACACAGACATCTGTAACTTGTCCTCAAGCTGGCACAGTAAGCCTCAGTGATTAAGATTTATGTCTCACTCACTCATTTTGGTTGTCACAGTCGCCAAGGGCACATAAAAAAACACATCCATCTTATCTGTTGACGTTTCCTTAAGCATTCACTCACAGTCTACTAATTTTTATATTAAACATGACTTTAACATGCTTGGTGGTCTGTTTTCTCATTAGCAAGAGCAATTGGATGAGAAAAAAATGCTAAAAGGAGGCAAAAAAAAAATAGAGTAAGTTAGTTAGACAGTAAGAAGTATGAGGGATAGTAAAAAACAACTCCAATAAATATGAAAACATTTGAGACACTTTAAGGCCAAAAGACTCAGGTACCTCAAGTATCTCTCATATATGTGTGTGTGTGTGTGTGTGTGTCTGTGTGTATCTGTGTGTATGTGTATATATATGTATACATATATATGCATATATAGGCATGTATATATATGTATGCATAAGCATATATATGTATGCATATACATATGTGTATATATATGTGTATACATTCATACACACACCTATATATATATATGCATGTATAGATGTGTGTATACCCACACACATACACACACATGCATATATTCATTAAAATGCCATTGAGTTGTGTGTTTTCACTTCATACACCTGTTTCTGAGGGTGAGGAAACTGAACATGGAAGAAGAGAACACTAGACTGTGAACACGGACAGGAGAGCTGGCATGCCTTGGGTCACCAAGGATTTTTCTGAAGGCTATTTTCTTTACTTTTAAAATAAGAAGTTTGAAGCAGGTGATCTGTAAGATTTCTTCTAGCTACAAAATTATTTAAGTCTGGAAATAATCATCAGCATTTAGAAGTAGGTAAGTTTCCACATTAAGTCAAAGAGCCAATTCCCTGTTAGAGCAAATAGATGAAGCTATTAAATTAAACAAGGCCAGGCCAGGCATGGTGGCTCATTTTACACCAGTTATCTCAGCAATTTGGGAGGCCAATGCAGGACGATGACTTGAGCTCAGGAGTTTGAGACCAGCTTGGGCAACATGGCAAAACTCCATCTCTACAAAAAAAATACAAAAAAAACTGGGCATAGAGGCAAGCACCTGTGATCCCAGCTACTCAGGAGGCTGAGGTGAGAGGATCTCTTGAGCCTGGAAGGTCAGGGCTGCAGTGAGCTGGGACCCTGCCACTGCACTCCAGCCTGGGCTACAGAGTGAGACTCTGTCTCAAAATAAATAAAATGAAATAATAAATCAAACAAGACCTTATACAAATGAATTTGTTTCCAAAGTTTCAATACAAATTATAGTTATTGAAAGCATGCATGTAAGCCAGTTAGACCTGAGTTTGAATCCTGTCTGTGCTACTTACAAGCCGTCTAAACAGGTGAGTTAATTTAACAAAGATTCAGTTATGTCATCTGTAAAATGGAAATAACAATAAATTGTATACATCTTATCAAGGGTGAGAATTAGTGAAACAATGCTAATTAAATGTTTGCTATACTATAATGCCACCATCATCATCATCAACAACAACATAATTTTCTTCCCTCATCACTATACTAGGAAGGTACAAGCTTTTTTCTTTTATAATTCAGCAGGCAAAGATGCTGTAGTTAAGTGCAAATATTTAGTAGATGCTATAAATCGCCAACCAATAAGCAGTGAGAGATGCCGATACATAAGCTCTGTCTTTGCTTTCTTGTAGAAAACTGAGTTCATGCTGGTCCCTGAGAAACAGGGGATTTGATTTGAAGAAATGTCAGGGAAAATATTTGTGCATATAAGCAAAGGCTATGTAAGCTATGAAAAAAATCATACTTAAAGAGGAAATAAAATTGCATTCGCTTTTAACAAAATGAGAATATCTTTGCTTTCATCTTGATAAATTTGCCTCTTGAAATTATTTAGAAGACTAAAAAATGAATTAAATTGATTGCTCTTTGTAAGACTTAAATTTTTAATGCAAACTGATTCACTATGTGTGATAAAACAACGGTATTTTGCAAAGTAGTTTCGATAATATCCGTTGCTGAACTCATTCAAAACTTTCTTATGCTTGTATTACAGACCCCTCTATATTTCATTAACTAGTAAAACTATCTGTTTTTCCTTAGATGTAAACTTCTGGAGGAAAAAAATTCTTCCCTTACTCATCTTTGCTTTGCTACTATATAAAGTACCTGGTCCATAATGGAGGCTCACTTTAAAAGAGGAGAGGGGATTCGTGTATTTCTGCTTAAGGCGTATGTTTGTTTCTTAAGGCGTATGTTTGTTTTTTCTGAGAGCCTCAAACAAAAGTGGAAGTTAATTTAAGATTTAGTCTTGAGATATTTGTTTTTTTTTTCTTTGTATCTAACTTTTGTGAAAAAATACATTATTAGCATCAGAAATAGTGACAGACAATAGCTAAACGTAGCGCAGTTTAAAACACTCTTATCCCTCTCACTCTTTCTGCTTTAATGCAGGGATTCTTCAGCTTACTTGTTAGAGGAACTTCTTCCTTTAACGCAAGAGAGTAAATCAGTGGCTGTTTATGAGTCTGTCTTCTTGTTTGCAGATGTGACACTCAAGCTCATTGCCACGTGTAAGCCCTCAAGATGAAAGGCACTATTGAACTTCAACACCCTGCTCTTTTCCCAGGAATTCATAATTAGCATTTCCTTTGGAATAGTTTAGATGTCACTTCAAGCTTGTAATGTATTTCAAACATGGCTCAGGTTAAACAGTCCCCGCCTGCACATTTGGTGGAATGAAAGGAGCATATTATGCAGGTACATCTTCTTTGAAGAGAGTTAGTAATTATTCAAGAAGAGCCGCCAGACAGGGCTCCCACATATTGATGAAAACAAAATCACTGCCCTGAAGTCTTTCCAGTTCTCTAATGCTCTAAACAATTATGGGAGTTTAATTAAATTAACTTGTGGCTATATTTGCCAGCACTTTACCACAATATCATTACTATTGATTTCATTAAGCCAATAGCTTTACAGAGACACCTTGACTGTAGGCAGAACACGCGTATGAAGTAAAGCTAAAACGTTTTGTACTCTATAGCTCTGAAAAAGAAATGAATCCATCAAAATTTCAAAAGAAGTTTTCCAACTTTGCATTATAACCACCATTAAGCACAGGCATTTGGAGATGTGAATGGGAGATTAAATGGGCAGCTTGAATGGTTTTTTCTGTGTGTACATACTTTCAAATTATGGTGTGTACTGTCATTTTAAGTGCTAGCTATGAAAATATGAGAAATGATCACTAAAGTGCTTCTTGGATTTCTTGGGGAATTAGGTGGTGGCAGGTTTTCATAATTTAAATCCGCCTACAGTTATTTTTACTTCAGGAAGCCTTTCTAATGAAGAAAATCATTTGCACTTCTGAATTCATGAGTAAAAGCAGAGAAAGTAGAGTCAGTCTCTAATGAAAGTTAAATAAGAATAATGACATTAAAATTTGGAACACAAACTCTTTTCTGCTGCAATAATTCATTAAAGCTGCTTCTAATTGATACAATTTTCCCCCATGTTACAGTTGATTGCAGTCAGTATCTTAACTCAGAATTAATTACTCTTTTCATATAAAAAAGCTGCCATTTTTCATGAATAAGTATAACTAAAAATAGAAATCAGTAAAATCTTATTGCATGTAAATCTGTCCTAGTTCATATTAAACACAGATTTATTTATTTAAAAAACAATAACTCAGTCAGGCACAGTGGCTCAAGCCTGTAATCCCAGTACCTTGGGAGGCGGAGGCCGGCGGATCACCTGAGGTCAGAAGTTTAAGACCAGCCTAGCCAAATTGGCGAAATTCTGTCTCTACTAAAAATACAAAAAAATTAGTCACGTGTAGTGATGGGTGCCTATAATCCCAGCTACTCAGGAGGCTGAGGCAGGAGAATCCCTTGATCCTGGGAGGCGGAGGTTGCAGTGAGCTGAGATCGCGTCACTGCACTCCAGCCTGGGTGACAGAGTGAGACCCCATCTCAAAAAAACCAAATCAAAACAAAACAAAACAAAAATCACACACAAATTTGAAAGCTTAGAAATTTTATCCTTTTGTGATTTTGCAGAAATGAAGTACAGGTTTTTTTTTCTAATTTATAGATGTTTCTTTTTTTTTTTTAATAAAATATTTCTCTCATTCATCTCAAGAAATATAACTTCTACTGAAAATAAATAAACAGATAAATAAACAGTTACGCTCATTGTATTTGTTGGGGTTACTTGGGTTGCAAGTGACAGAGTCTTAAATTGTCATGAACAAAGAAATGTGTTGTAAGTACTGGATGTCTGCTGTAACTCGAAGACAGGAACATGAGTGGGTCTCACAGGCAGCCCGCCTTCGGGACATGCTCACTGCCTCCTCCACTCCGCTCCTGTGGTGATTTCACTTTTTCTTCTCGGCCCAGAGTCTTAGTTCTTCAATGCACAGAACAGCAAAAATGGCTGCCCTTAATACATGAGCATTATAGTTTGTAAAATTAAATAATTCAAACTTAAAGCTGCTGCAACTTTAAATCATTTGAGCTTTGAGGAAAAATATGGCTATATGGCCCGAGTCACATAGCATGCAGCTGCAACTTCTGCTTCTCCGATTACAGATTACAGTCCATTTCTCTTCTGCTGTAGATGATTATTAGGAAAGGCTGAAAGGTGCCAGAAATAAGAATCCATTACCCCTCCTTATAAAATGTTGAATCAGTCTTCCTTGGAATGTAGTAAACTATAACCAATCAAATTCCTGTAACATAATGTAAGAACTGGTCTTGTATGAAAAATGTTGCAACTCTGTTACATTTCACTGTCTCTACCTGTGTAAGTGAAACCTTACCTTCCACACTTGGAAGCACTGATCGCATTCTTTCGGAGTCTGTGTTACCCAGGTGGTGACAGCTCAAACTTTGTGCTCAAATAAAATCTAGAGTTAATCCTATTTTCTGAATCTCATTATTTAATGTTGACAAGTTTATACAGACCCAATGAGAAATTCCTTCTCTAATTTCCATACCTGAATTTTGGGGCAAAAACTTTGCTATATAACACTGGAGGTGGAGTTGGAAGGGGTGTTGGGCAGAGAAACCAAAGATATTTGTTATTACCTTATTCGATATGTAAATCCATTGAACAATAATACATGGTCATACAGCAGAAAAAAAGTGTAAGAAAAGCAGTCTCAAAAAATAAGAGTGGGGGGTTGCTGAATAATGAGGAAGAGCCAAAAAGGCGTCACGGTGGTTCATGCCTGTAATCCCAGCACTTTGGGAGGCCAAAGTGGGCGGATTTCTTGAGGTCAGGAGTTGAAGACCAGCCTGGCCAATATGGTGAAATCCCATCTCTACTAAAAATACAAAAAGTAGCCAGGTGTGGTGGTGTGGCTCTGCAGTCCCAGCTACTCGGGAGGCTGAGGCTGGAGAATCACTTGAACCCAGGAGGCGGAGGTTACAGTGAGCCGAAATCCCGCCACTGCACCCCAGCCTGGGTGACAGAGCGAGACTACGTCTCAAAAAAAAAAAAAAAGCCAAAGAAAGACAAAAATTGATGCAGAAAAGGATATTGGACAGACAAGCCAAACAACTGAATGAGTCTTCACAGATATGAAAGACAGAAAAAAGGAAGTAGCATGACCAAATAATCCACCTGGTCAATTACATATAAGTGCCTGGTTAATTACATTGTAGTCTTCGGCCATGGTAAGTCTTTGCCCCTGAGGTAGAAAATGCCAAGGGTGCTAAATGTATGTGACAGAGTAACTTAGGTTTCCAGATTTCTTTTTTGTTCCTAGGAGGTATCAATTCTTTAACTCTCAAAAGGAGCCTCATGGCTAATTTTTATTGCAGTCAAAGTTCAAATAGGAGAGTTGTCAATGTCCCCTGAACTATTTGTGAAAGGCCTCATGGGAAAAGTAAGATTAAGCTGATCCTAAAGGGTAGGCAGGATAGAGAGCTATAAAGGAAAGGAGGAGGCAGAGCATATGAATACTTTAAAACTACTTCACCTTTGGCGTCAAGATGGGAATGAGTAAGACTCTTGCATAGAATAATGAATTCTGTCAGAATCCTTCCCCTTTTGCCTCTCCAACTTGACAATTTTAACCTCTCTGGAAGGTGTCTCTGTAGTCATTCTCAAACATGTTTCCACCTTTGCTATTAGCTTAGTGCACATACTGCCTGCTTGAAATTCTCTCTTAAATGAGCTCCTTACCTCCTGATCCCATTTGAGCTCACATCAGTTTGCTCAAGTAGTAAATTCGAGAATTAACTTGGAAACAAGTATAAATATTTCATCTACTGTTTAAAACTTTCATTGTCCTGAGTACCCCATGAATTTTCTGTAAGCTAAATGACCACTCAAATTTCTCCACCATAGGACGCCAAACTGTCATTCTGGCCTTATGATTTGCGCTCCCTAACTATACCTCATGCTTCCAGTATGCTCAGCAATTGCTTCTGCCTACCTCACCTTCTCACACACCCTTCCTAGTGCCCGCTGCACCCTTCCCTTTTCCATCTGTGCCTGTAAATTCAGTTATACTTCTAGGATCATTCCAAATTTTAATTTCCTATTGACATCTGTCTTTATCCCTTCCATCTCTCTCACTCCAAATGAATATGATCATAGTCCTTGTTAAACTTGAGATCTTTATTTTTAAATTTTTTAACCTACCTTACTTTACATGACTTATATATAAGTTATTTATTAACCTAAATATCATTCCCTTTAGATTATGAAGGCTTTGGTAACTTCTAATGGCACAATCACTTTCTCTCTCTCTCCCTCAAAAACTCTTTGGGTCCATGATGTTTATTCCAGCGGTAAGCTCACCATGCCTCCAGGACCCCTTTCCCCATTCTTATGGGTTAGAGAGGCCAAGAACCTACAAGCTTTGGGAGCTGGGTACACCCCCTCCCCCTTACAATAGTTCTGTATAGAGCACATGCTCCCACAATTGTCTGCCCCACTTGGTATTTGTAAGGGGAACCTGGTCGGGGCCAGGTAGGTGGTTCACGCTGTAATCGCAGTGCTTTGGAAAGCTGAGGCAGAAGGATTGTTTGAGGCCAGGAGTTTGAGACCAGCCTGGACAACATACCAAGACCCCCCTCTCTACAAGAAAAAAAAAAAAAAAACCGAAAGTGTAAAACAACTTGGTCTATTGATGGCCACTGGGCATCACAGACCTGTTTCCAGATACCTGTGTTACAGATACTCTCCCTCCAACACCTTCACACAACTCCAGGACTAATGGTGGAAAGAACAGCCATATGCATGCTTATTTCCATCCTACTCCTACACTGCAAACCGGAGAATAAGACTGATACGCACTATGGACTAAAAGCATCTCTGTTATTCCCATAAATGGACTGAGAACAATAAACATAACCGCTGGTGAAAACAAGGCTCTGTTATCATGTGTTTGATGATGCAGAGCCTAGAACACTTCAGAGTATCATGCAGGTGATTCTTCTCTCAGTTCTTTCAAGGTTGGTACAAGACTAGTGGCATTCCAAATGCACAGGAGAGAGAGAGAGAGAGAGAGAGAGAGAGAGTGAGAGACAGAGAAAGAGAGAGAGAGAGAACAGCTCCCACGTTGCTGTGGGAGGGGAACCTGGAGTGGGAAATCCGTTTCTGCAGCTGCTGAATCTGACCTTCTTCTCTGTGTGACACTCTTGGTTTACTTATTTTGTATAATGTTTTTAAATTTCCAGTTCCTAGAATTCCTTTGAGATCAATGAGTAAACTGGAGAAGGGCAAAAGGAAAAGATTTCTACTTTAATTGTACCTTTGCTAGTGTTGCCGATTCAAGGCACTACAACGTGAAGATAGATTTTATTTTTCAGAAGTATTTGAACAGTGATATCGATCTTTCTAACCCACTGAACGGTTAAAGCAGGGAAAATTCAATGTCACTTTTCTGATTTGCCCTTTTGTATGAGGATTTAGAAAAAACACCTCCTTCTCGCTGGTCCATCTAAGAAAGAAGGTTCTGCACAGGACCTAGTTTCAACTATTCATTCATTCCACTCTGCTCTCAAGAGAGAAATTAGAATGAATGGTGTACTAAATCATACAAAATCTCAAGGCACAGTAGGTCCAAGGCTTGGCACACAAACATATAACTTCTAGTCCAATAACTGGCTCTTTTATATCCATCACAATTTTGTTTTCCCCAGGAGTGCCAAGAAAATCAGAATGTTTACTTGCTTTCTTCCTGACAACAATTCTCAATGATCCTATGAGGAAATGAATAAAAAATTTAAAATGTGCCTTACTTATGACTAGGTATCTGTGACTATTAACTTAGGGCTAGAACACGAACATCAGAAGGTCATGGCAGTAATGTTGAATTATTTAAAACTATTTCCCCATTTTGTAAGTGTTAAAGTCTCAAAGAGACACCTAGTTTGAAATGCCCTCCATTGAAAGCCAACAATTTCTATGTGTTTCCATCAGCCAGGAGGACCCCATAGAGCTTTACTTTCTATAGCTGAAATAATAAAAAACAATAGCTTTGTTTTTTATTGTTTTAAAGAAAAAATAAAAATACTGACTATATTTTTACAACTGCACCTGCTCCCTTAACATTTTGATACTTGCATGGATAAACAACTTTGAGAACCTCTAGTGGAAAGAGTGTGGCCTTTGCTCCTCAGCAAAGCCATGTGCAAATCTCAGGTCTGTCATTTGATGAATGATGTTAGGAAAATAATTTAGCCTTTCTGGGCTGGGTCTTTCTACTCCTTCCCAATAACATGAGAATGCTACTTCCTTAATAAAACACGTACTTTATAGCATCTGTTCCCCTTCCTCCTTCCTGTGCAAACTCTGAGATGACACTATTTCTGAGAGTGCAACATTCGAAAATGTGGTGTCTTCTTTTCTCCGTAGCTGTTATGACTTTCTCTATTCCCTTCTTATGACACACTTTGTATTATATTATAGTCATATGTGTGTCTGTCTTATTTCTTCTGTTCTCTTTTACTGAAAGTTTCTTCAGGGTAAATATTAGTTTAATCACATCTGTATCCTTAACAATGCCGTTTGCGAGACTGAATATACAGAAACAATAGACCACACATGAGTACAGAACTCTGACCCACAGCCCCTCCAACCAGCCTGGGAAGCCAAACCACAAGCTCAGCAGCAGTAAGTGAGACCAAAATTGTCAAGACTCAGGCAATGACAAACAGCTGCCCTCATTTCTGCCTCTGCTTATAACTCTAGACAAACCAGAGGAAGCTAGACACTCCCCAGTCTAGTCACATAAGATATCCACTTTCAGCTTCCCCATGCAACAACCTCCAATCAGAGCTTGCTCCTTATCTCTGTCTCTCTCTGTCTCTCTGTGTGTGTCTCTCTCTCTGTCTCTTTTTATTATAAAGCTTTCCCATTCCTCTGCCTGCCTTTGAGTCTTTGCTAGACACAAGTGGTGGTGGGTGATTCTCTTGCTACAGCAAGAGCTGAAAACATATCCTTTCTTTGTTTTCATTTTGGTGACCTTCATTTATTTCCACACTTTAAAAAATAATTCATGTACATCTCACTGCATTCCCAAGAAGAATTTAGGGTAAATCCTTGTCCAAAATCATCTTTTATAGAAGCAAAGTACCCGTCCAGTTCTAGTATTCTATGACTAATAGATGTTGAGGTCAAATAAAATGCTGATTTGGTAACCTGTTGAACAACTTTTTAGAAATAGACTATGCCTGTGTATATAAGAATTGTCAAAATAAGTAATTCAAAATCTAAACTGTTGAAACTTCACCTTATTTTGAGCCCTAAAAGAATATGATTATGGGGCCTGAGTCACGTGATGGGCAGCTGTAACCTTTGTTTTTGTGATTATAGATTAGCCTTCTTCCTATATTGTTTTGTAAAATGTTGCAAATGACTGAAGGGCACCAGGGAAGACCCCTTCCCTCTACACAATCACTATAGATTGACTTTCTTCTTACCTGTCTCACACAGGGACTTTATGACTATCACATTGTCTAAGATGGAATGCTAAATACACCTTTAAATTGGAAAGAAAATGAAAACAAGCTTTACAGAAAAGAAAACAAACTGTAACCAAGCATTACATTGCTGTAACCCATAAACCAGCCTTGTATAGAAATCGCTGTAATCCTGTTAAATTTGTTTTCTGCCTACATAAGCGAGACCTCAACTTTTTACTTCTGAGCACTGACCCCATTTCTCTGGAGTCTATTTTCCGATGTCTGTTCCCACCTTTTCACTGGAACAAGCTCTTTAAAACTAGATCCGATCCTTGCAGTTATTTCAGGTTGACAGAATGGTTTATGCTGAACCTCTGAATTAAGTTGTTGGTTTAAATTTTTATACCTTACAAGTTCTAAAAGACCAAATTAAACTCCCACCACATCGTACCCAGCAATATTATACTGCTCAGTTAAGAGCCATGGGTATTAAGTTACATGATTTCTTTCAGGAGACATTTATCCTTCTACTAAATATCAGTTCATTTTTTCAAAAATCCACTTGCCTACCTTTGTGGGCACTGAACACTCAGACTTCTTAACGGGAAGAAACGACTGTCTCCCCCACTGTATGTGTATCGATATGTAACAGAACATGGGGCAAATGGCTTGAGCCTGGCTTCTCTTGCTCTTCTTGCAGTCCTGGTCCCTTGTTTGGGATCTGTTTCTCTTTGAGAGTCTAAAGATTCTTTACCCCACTTCCTGAAAGGCCATCTTTGTGTCTTTCTAGTTTGTGTCAGGGATGAATTGACATGGACAAAAAGGACTATGACCTATGTAGAAAATCTGTGAACTGAGTAAGTAGTCACATGAATCCAAATCTTATGTGACCTATTGATATGGTTTGGATTTGCGTCCCCACCCAAATCTCATGTCGAACTGGAGGAGGGGCCTGGTCGGAGGTGACTGGATCATGGGAACAGATTTCCCCCTTGCTGTACTTATGATAGTGAGTGAACTGGCACAAGATCTGAGGGTTTAAAAGTGTGTGGCACTTCCCACAACCCTCTTGCTCTCTCCTGCCACCATGTGAAGAAGGTGCTTGCTTCCTCTTTGCCTTCTGCCATGACTGTAAGTTTCCTGAGGCCTCCCAGTCATACTTCCTGTGAAGCCTGTGAAACTCTGAGTCAATTAAATTTCTTTTCTTCATGAGATATCCAGTCTGAGGTAGTTCTTTATAGCAGTATGAGAATGGACTAATACTCCTATACTTAGACTACTCTAAAACTTGCATTCTAAGTGTAATTTTAGAAATTTTTATTGTGGAAAATCTTAAATAGATGCAAAAATAAACAGAATACATTGAGCTGCAGATACTCATCACCCACCTGTAAAAATCTTCAGTTTATTATGCCAATTTATGTTTTAAAGGGAATACCAACTCTATGAAAAGTATTGCTAAGGAAAACGTACCACATACTGTTTTTTCTATTAGCGTAAATTTCCCATGTATATAGTTGGTCTCTCCCAGCAGCCTCTGGCTGCTGGCTTCCCGACCTCTCTTAATGCTGTAGATACCTGTGGCACCAGACCTGGCTTTCCTTAATGCCTTTTTAACTTCTTTATTTCCTATGAGACTCCAAACTTATGAAAAAAAAGAGGGTAAGAGACAACAGTTCACATACTAATAAAGTAAATATGACCTCTACTTTTATATGTATTCTTTTTTAATCTTTATTTGTTAATTGACAAATAATAATTGTACATAGTCATGGGGTACATAGTGATGTTTCAATACATGTAATGTACCATGATCAGGATAATTAGCATATCCATCATGTAAAACATTTATCAGTTTTTTTTGTGTTGGAAATGTTCAGTATCTTCCTTCTAGTTATTTGAAATTATATGATATACGTTATTGTTAACTATAGTCATCTGACAGTGGTATAGAACACTACAACTTATTTTTCCTTATATACATGATTTGATTTACTCCTAATAACCATGTAATATAGATAATGCAACTATTATTAATTCCTTTTTAGAGATAACAGAGCTAGGGTTCTCAGAATTAAAGCTATAGATTGAAGGTTACACAGTTGGTAAGAAGGGGACCCTCTATGAGGTAGTATACGGAGGCATACTTGCAAAGCATTACAGTGGAATATTATACCTCAAAAAAACACTGCAAAAAATGCATATCAGCTTAACTTTTAAAATAAAATATAAATGTCCTTGAACACCGTCTCCTCTCAGGGGAAATATGAGGAAAAGACATATCATACTATGTTCCATTTGATTGAACACAATGATACAATTCTTTACATTTCAACCAGGACGTTGAAATGCTCTTACTTCAATTTCTGATTGTTCATGTGGATTCTCTGGGAACTGCTACCTGGAATTATGGGATTTTTTTAGACTATGCAGAACCTACATCATTCCATCTATATGGCAATTATTGAAATAAACTTTTAATGATTCTGAATACCTCACTAAAGTAGCTAGTATTTATTGTGAATCTACTATGTAGAAATGTTGAATGCCTATTGTGGATTGTGAGATGATGACAGGAAAGGAGGTAAGAAATGACTTCCCCCGAGAGGGATCTTTGATTTGTGCTTTGAACATGGAGTGCAAATCAGATAAACTGAGTGGAGGGACTTAAGCAGAACTGTAGCAGTGAGAAAACTCCTGGTTAATCTGACTAGAGCAGATTGCCTACAGAGTGATGTCTATAGGATAAACTGGAAGAATATAATGTACAGGCTTGAGTGAAAATAGAACATGGGTAACAAAGAAGAAACAACTCTAGGAAAAAGTAAAGCTGCAAGATAATTCATATCAGATTAATCTAAGATCAGTGTGGAGAAGCCAAGAGAGACGTAAATCAGAAGAAATCAGACAATAGCACTGGGGACAATAGCCAGTGATCAGAGAATCAAGATAAGCATGAAGTCAGAATCCAGGCACAGGCTGGACTAACACAATCCTTTCCTGCAAAAGCTGTAAAACTTTTCATTGCAATCTACACTAAAATAAACATGTCGCATCATGACCCAACACATACATGTGTACTCCTACATACACAGATTTAATTGAAACAAACGTTTTACAAAACAATAGGTATTCTTTCTATGGTAGTGAAATCTACTATTTTTATTCTATTACATTAAACAAAAATTAAAGTATGAGTTACAACCTTCTTAAATGTTTTCACAACCCAAAATTGGAACATGATTCAACCAGCAGTTTGTAAGACACTATTCTATTGGGTACATTCCATGAGGAAATAAACATACACAAGAAGTTTCCATCCTTAAGATCCACCCAATTAAACAATTAAACAAACCAACCAACTCCCAGTCCTACTCTGGCAACCATCTTACCTCATTCTATTTAAAGCCCAATCTCTTGTCTTCCACAACGAGCTGTCTAACCTCATAGTTCTAAAATTTTTCATCTCAGGATGTCTTTACACTTTAAAAATTATTGAGAACTCCAAAAAGGTTTAAAAAAAAAAAAACAAGCAGGCTGTACCTATTAATATTTACCAGTTTTGACTAAAAAGAAAACTAACATTTGACCCAGCAATCCTACTACTGGGTATTTACCCAAGGAAATCATTTTATAATATGAAAAAGATACTTGCACCCATAGGTTCATCACAGCACTACTTATAATAGCAAAGTCGTGGAACTAACTTAAGTGTCCATCAACAATTGACTGAATAAAGAAAATGTGGTATATAAACACCATGGAATACTACGCAGTCATAAAAAAGAATGAAATTATGTCCTTTGCAGCAACATGGAGGAGAGGGGCCGTTATCCTAAGTGAATTAGCTTAGAAACAGAAAAGCAAATACTTTTTGTTCTCACTTGTAAGTGAGAGCTCAATAATGGGTACACATAGACATAAAGATGAAAATATAACAGACACTGAGAACTCCAAAAGGGAGGGGAGGAGGCTGACGGTTGAAAAATTACCAATCAAATACAATGTTCACTCTTTGAGCCACGGCTACACTAGAAGCCTATTCTCATCAGTACATAATATACCCATTTAACAAATATGAACATGCCTCCCCCACAATGTAAAATAAAATTAAATTAAAATTAAAAATCAAAAGTTTACCAGCCTTGAAATAAATTAATCAGTAAAAGTATATATTATTTCATTAAAGTTACAAAAATAAGTACATTACATGGTAACATGAATATTTATCACAAATAACTATATTTCTCAAAACATTTGGTAAGAGGAATGACGTTATTTTATAGTTTTGCAAGTCTCTTCAATGTTTGGCTTGGAAGACAGCTGGATTTTCACATCTATTTCTGCATTCATTCAATTTCAATATATTGTTTTGGTTGAGGAAAATCCAGCCTTGCACAGAAATTGCTTTGAAAAGGAAGGGATTTTTAGTAGCCTTATCAGACAATTAATGATACTCTTCTCTGCTACTAGACCAAAACTCCACAAGTAGTAGTCAATGATTAGCTGAGATGGAGAATCTGAAACTTTTAACAATGAACTTTTCATACCCCTGCTGTATTAAAATTCTTTCGCCTATTTTGGACTTTGAATGGATCTTTTTACCCAGGAATGGCATGTACTAATGACTTAGAAAATACTGATTCACCGAGTCAGGCAGATCTCTTAAATGCTGACACAATTCATCTACAATATCCAAAATGACATTTGTTAATATCACCACTGATACACTGAGAAATGTCTTTTGCTATTGGGAAGCTCCCAGGCTCATCGTGACAATTACAAGCTTTCCAAAATTATAACTTTCACTCAAAAGTTTGTTATTGGCAACTAATACTGTCAGTTGTTTTCCTTGAAATGACAGGCTTATCTTTTTTTTTCCTTTAAAAAAAAGTATGCCAAATATTCATGTCTAAAATAGCAGAGCTTGTCTTTCGATTATTCTTTCAAGTAACAATGACTAGCTCAGTTTGCAACTCAAATAACAGCACACCACACTTCCGTATGCAGCCTTGATCTCTTCAAAGCCATCTTCCACACTGTGGTCTGAGTGATGCGTTGTAAGCAAATCTCACTTTTCTCTATTATTGCAAATACTTTGGTTTTCTCTTTTGGCTTTAGGATAAAGTTCAAAGTACTTGGCATATTATGAGGCCCTTCCCATCCTGAATGCAATCCCCAACCTTCCCACAGTGCAGTTTTTAATCATTCTCCCAAGTGAGCCACCCTCATGCCTCCAAGGCATGGCCTGCCTACCTGGTGAAAATGGGCTTATCTTGAGATTCTGCCCAAGTTCAGTGGCTTTCAGGAGCCTTTCTCACACACCTTGCTCTCTACATACCACTATCATCAGAGTTCTACTTATCACTTAATGCTGTATTTGTAATTTTTGTTTTGTTTTGTTTTAGAGACAGAGTCTTGCTCTGCCGCCCAGGCTAGAGTGCAGTGGCACAATCACAGCTCACTGCAGCCTGGAACTCCAGAGTTCAAGCAATCTTACATCTGAGCCTCACGATTAGCTGGGACTACAGATGTGCGCGACCATGACTGGCTAATGTTTATCTTTTGTAGAGATGGAATCTTGCTATGTTGCCCAGGCCGGTCTCAAACCCCTGGGCTCAAGCGATCCACCTGTCTCAGCTTCCCGAAGTCCTGGGATTATAGGTGTGAGCCACCACACCTGACCTAAACTGTGAAATTCTTGTGTGTGGAAATTTTGTCCTATACAGAGATCTTTTTACTAGTACACATATGTGTCCAAAATCATCTCAGGCCTAGAAAAGCCAAGGCCTGTAGATAGAGAGGAAAACAGGGAGAGTGGCTGACAAGGATAGGGTCACTGCTGATAGCCCAGCAGCAAGCTCTGGAGTTGGTGTCCATAGTTTAGGAAATGGATAGAGTGCTCAGAGTGGAGGTGCGCAAGTGAGACACATTTTAAATAGGTTAAGTGAGACTGCTTCACGCTACAATTTGGACTTCGGAGAAAGACTCAAGGCGAGGACTCCATACCTATATTTAGCCCCCAGAAAAAGGCTTCGTTCCAGGTCTAACAGGTTAACTCTCCATGAATACCTCTCTCTGGATTATGATCTCACTGCAGGTAGCATTCCTTACTCCATGACTCCTCTTGCCTGGGCTCCTGACTCTAAAGATTGCTTCACAGATTTCAACAGTAAACAGATGACACCAGGAAAAGGAATTCAGAGGCCAAATTGTTTGTAAAATATTAGGTGAAAAAAAGTATTAGACAGATGTCAAAAACCTTTCAGGGGTTTTACTTTTCTAACTTGCACCAAATATCTCTAAAAGGGAACTGTGGTTTTCAGTGCTTCCAAAACAGCATAGCTGCAGAACCTTGTTTTGCAGGAGAATTTCAAGGGCTAAGGCTCAGTGGAATAGACCTGGCAGAGACCTTGTGCCATGCATGGGGCTAGGTTGAGTGATGAAGGGACAACCAAAAGAAAAGGAACAAAAACAAAGTCTCAGAGAGCAGCAACAATAAAATCATCACTTGAAAAATTGTTTGAATATGTACTTTACAATTGATGCAGACTTACATAAAAGGTGACAAGCTATGGCTCGACTTTCCAGTACAATATGTCTGGGAGTGAGGGGGAATGACAGAGAGGGTTGTCTGGAAGCTTATAGGAGAATATACTACCCTACATTTCTTATCATGATAAACTTGCAACTTTGAGGTTTAGAGAAGAAAGAGTTTATAACCTTGTTTTGCAGGAGGTTTATCCACCTGTGTTGCAATTGTTAATTCTTTTTCTTTTTCAATTTTTTTTTTTTTGAGACAGGGTTTCACTTTGTTACCCAGGCTATAGTGCAGTGACAAGAGCAGCCACAACCTCCCGGCTCAAGCAGATTCTCCCACCTCAGCCTCCCTAGTAGCTGGGACCACAGGTGCGTGCCACACCTGGCTAACTTTTAAATTTTTGTAGAGATGGGGTCTTTGCTGCTCAAGCTGGTTTTGAACTCCTGGGCTTAAGCAATTCTCCAGTCTTGGCCTCCAAAAATGCTGGGATTACAGGCATGAGTCACTGTACCTGGCCTTAATTCTTTTTCTGAAGGTAATTTTAAAGTTCTGTTCTAAGATTGCTTTATTACTTTTTTTAAAAATCACTTATACATGGCTTTTTTAATGCAAATGCAGCTGCCACCTTCAGTGAATTTGTTCAGTAGGTTCACACAAAAGTAATTCAACCCTTGGCACTTCATTCATCCTGCTGGCAAGCTGAAGGAGGAGACAGTGAAAAGTTAAATGAATATGTGATCTGTAGTTCGAATTTATACCTTCTCTTCAGCATTCTCACTACTCTCTGCCATCCAGATGCCTAGTTTATACTACAGATGCTCCTTGACTTAACCACAGAGTTATGTCCTGAGAAACTCATCATAAGTTGAAAATATTGTAAGTAAAAACGCAGTTAATACACCTAACCAGTCAGGCGCGGTGGCTCAGGCCTGTAATCCCAGCACTTCGGGAGGTCGAAGCTGGTGGATCACCTGAGGTCAGGAGTTTGAGATCAGCCTGACTAACATGGTGAAACCCCATCTCTACTAAATATAAAAAATTAGCTGGCTGTGGTGGTGCGTACCTGTAATCCCAGCTACTTGGGAGGCTGAGGCAGAAGAATCACTTGAGCCTGGGAGGTGGAGAATGCAGTGAGCTGAGATTGTGCCACTGCATTCCAGCCTGGGCAACAAGAGCAAAACCCCATCTCAAAAAAAAAATACACCTAACCTAGCAAACATCATAGCTTAGCTTAGTCTTACCTTAACTGTGCTCAGAGCACTTACATTAGCCTATAGTTTGACCAAATAATCTAAGACAAAGCCTTTTAAATAATAAAGTGTTGAATGTCCCATGTAATTCATTGAATGCTATGCAGAAAGTGAAAAACATGGTGATTGTCTGGGTAGTCAAAATACGGTTTCTACTGCATGTGTATCTCTTTCACACCACAGTATAGTTGAAAAATTCTAAGTCGAGCCACGTTAAGCTGGGGACCATCTGTAAACATTAGGTGCTTGATGATTGTCAGACAGATGAATAAATGGGGAAAAGTTCCTGCTTTTGTGCAATCACAGAGACCTCTGGAATTCAACATAGCTACTCTCACAGGCGCACATGAACCCTAGAGGACACAAACAGGGGTGGTGCCAATCAGGGCTTTTTGGTGACTTGCCCCAGAGCCCGGCCTGCTGCAACCCCCCGGTCCTTACCCTCAGCAACACCCTTGGTTCTGAGGCCTTTAGTATAAATGGATTAACAGCTCCCTCTTTATCATTCATTCATTATTTAATCAGCCTACAATTCTATCTACCTCACCAAGGCCTCCCCAAACCAGCTGCTCCTTTCTGTCCAGCGCAGGCAGTTACAGTTGGATGAATCAGAGACAATGCCACTATACCCACCATTCTAATGATGACCCACACGCTGGCAAGTGGATTCTCCGTAAAAAACAATCAATCAAAGGCTCAGGGGTAAGAAAAGAGAACATGGCTTTAGGTTTTGGCATCAAATAAGCCCGGAATGATGCTTAACCCAGAACGATGCAGACTTACGTCCCAGTCTTGGTAGCATGGGACTGGGCATTCCCCACCATGCTGTCCACCCCTACCTGCCCCCTGGAGAAGCAGGAGAATGTGCTCCCCTTGGGGGAAGCTTGACCTCAAGAGGAAAAAAGGTGGACCAAACATACTCAGATATTTTTCTGAAAGTTACTGATGAAATGAATCACTCCAAATTTCCCACATCAAGAGTTAATAACGGGGTGGGGATAAACCAGGGATGTGCTTAGAGAGTATCCCTCTTATGAAGAACCAGGGTGGGCATGGTAGCTCAAGTCTCTGATTCCAGCTCTTCGGGAGGCTGAGGCAGGGGGATTGCTTGAAACTAGAGTTTAAGACCAGCCTGGACAACATTAGTGAGACCCCATCTCTAGCAAAATGAAAATAAAAAAATTAGCCAGACATAGTGGTACAAACCTATAGTCCCAGAAACTTGGGAGGCTGAGGTAGAAGGATCACTTGAGCCCAGGAGGTTGAGGCTGCAGTGAACTACACTGCATCACTGAACTCCAGCCTGGGTGACAGAGTGAGACCTAGTCTCTTTGAAAAAAAAAAAAAAAGAAAAAAGAAAGAAAAAAGAACCAGAAAATGCATTTTTGTTTTCCTCTATCTACCTTTATAAAAGCATTAGTCAACAGATGGAAGAGTGGTTTTGAGGATAGCCCTATTCTCTCTTAAGGCTAGGATAGAGGGTTAGGGGTGACATTCAAAGGAAAACCAAGTAACAGAAGGCAGTTCTATTAAAACTGCGGAGGCATTAGATGGAAGCCAGCAGTAATGCTTTAGGACCAATCTGGGCTTTCTGCAGAGCGATGTCCACTGGGGCCTGATCATGGCAGGTGATGCCCAGTGCATGGGGTCCATTTGGTCGCCAGAAGAAACAGGAAGGGCCCCCCCAGAAGCTGAGCCAATTGTGTGGCCGTGTGAGACATACCTCGGGACCTTCCAGGAAAGCTAGAGAAGTAGTGATTGGACACTGCGGGGGCTACAGGTAGGCAGAGGCAAAGGCCAGGAACCTGGATTGTTACTCATCAATTGATTCTCTCTGGACTAATAAACTGCTGAGGCCTGAAGAAACTTAGTTATATAAAGAAGTGTGAGGCCTCCCTCAGAGACAAAAGCATTTGCTCCCTCCCAAGACATCAGGTGGAAAATACTACTCGGGATGGCAAATTGTTTTGCATGGTCATGCCTTTTTACTTCCTGAGCTATACTAGATACCAGCTGGGGACTCCGTGTCCTCATGGTGAATGCAGGATTGCTTTGACCCTCTCACTGGAAAGTGTAAAGAAGTCTTAAGCCTCCTGGTGATTTGTGGTCATTCTTTTCATGGTTCAGCTCTATCCACACAGGTGGTCATTTTCTGTGCCTGCGCCACACAGAGTCCAAACTCAGCTCTTCCGCCAGTCTCCATAACAATGCTACTCGCTCTAAGCATTTTATGAGGTTTCCCAGAATTCATGTAATATTTAAGGGGATAACAATGAGAGGCCTAGATCTCACTGCACAGTATTCCAATTTCTCCAGGTCTTTGCCCCTTTTTCCTCCAGCCATCCAGATACCCAACATGCACAAAGACACACACACACACACACACACACACACACACACACACACACTGAACTCATCCTCCCTTCGATCTACAGAAAACTAAGCGTTCCTCCTCTGATCTCCCACAGATCAGCATCCCTCCCACTCAGCTTTCAGCTTCTATCCTAAATAGGCTCTGCAAAGAATTTTCCCAACAAAGGCACTTCTCTAGTTAGAAAAAAATCATCATGACAGTTGCTAAAAAAATTAAAATGCTCTTTCTTCCTAAACTAATTTAGACACATAGTAGGTGCTTAGAAAATACTAAGTGTGTGAATATTTATTGCTCTACGTAAGGTCCTCTTCAGGGTGACCCTGCACAGAAGCAGCCCGGGGCTGAGATACTCCTCATCTAATTTATAAAGGATAAGGAAAGGCATACATTAAATCCTTTCTCTACCTAGATCTTATTTCCTCTTAGGAACTGAAAGTGCTTTCAGACATTATTTCCGTAATCCTTGCAGCTCCTCCCTATGAGAGAAAAAAATGCCCTTATCTCCAGTGCACAGATGGAGCCCAGAAAGTTGTAAGTTAAGTGACTCCCAAGGTTGCCCACAGTGAGCACAGAGCAGAAGCTAATATGGGGCCTGGAGTCTTGGTGACCCCATTCTAGGGTTAGGAGATGACGTTGCCTTACGAACAGTTTTCAAATGTGGCTGATTTTGCTCTCTGATAAGCGAATAATCGAGGTTTCCCGTTTATATTTATTGAGCTACAGTAGTGGGGGCACAGGAGTTCAAGCAACAGGCTCTAGAGCAAGCCTGCTTGGGTGAAACGTACAGCACTGCTACTCTCTGGTTTCCGATCTTGGGAAACTTAATCAGTATTTTGTTGCTTCTACCTCAGCATCTGAAAAATAAATGTGCTAAACAGCAACTGTATCCTTCTCACAGAGTTATTATGAGAATGAAATGAGTTTACCCCTTGTACCTCCAGCCCCCCAAATGCCCAATAGAGAGCATAGGAAAGTGCCTGGTACAGAGAAATGCTACATAAATGTTTAGAGACAATTATTTCTCCTTTTCAAATTGTGCATTCTTTATTTAGCAACCTTAAGTTGATTTCTCTTTTTTTTTTTTTTTTGGTCTAGGTGACAGCATTGCCTAACTACAGAAACCAACCTTGTAGAGTCCTAAGCATTTAATTAAATCTAATATATTACCATAGTACTGTTCACTTCTTTCTTTCCCCCTCCCCTCCTCTTCCTCCCTCCTCTCCCGTCTCCCTCTTCCCCTCCCCTCCCTTCCCTTCCCCTCACCTCCCTTCCCTTCCTTTCCTTCCAGAAATACTTTCCAAGTGCCTACTATGCGAAAAGTACAGTAGTAAAGGTAATTTAGAAGACACATTTGGCCTTACGGTATAAAGAGAATATGCACATAAACCTTTCTATTTCAACTCATCGTTAAGGTAATATCACAGAAAGAATCCAGAAGAAGGAATGTCTAATTCTGCTTGATACTATCAGGAAAGCCTTACCTGAGGAGGAAACATTATAACTGAGTCTTGAAGTATAAATAGGAATATAAATAGGATTTATTCTGCCAAATAAAGAATCCTTGAAATGCTTGGGCAATTGTTTTGGAATACATACTTTCTAAGCTCACATATGACAATTACAAAAAGTAACCATATATTAGTCATAAAGCATGTCTCAATACATTTTAAGGATTGAAGTCATATAGAAAGCACAATTCTATGAAGCTAAAAATAAACTACTAAATCAGTCAATAATCCCCACTCAACAGCCATTTAAAAATAACTTTCCACTTTATCAACTGAAATTAATAGAAGTAAAAGTTTAAATAGTGTTAACTATAAATATTAGTATACAGGTATATATATTTGATGTAAAATCACAGTTTTGGAGATTGTTCTCTACAAACAATTTAGCATATTTCAAAAACATATGAAGATGATAAATTTCAACCAAAAATAATAACATTGAGCTTTTAAAAGTATAGTTGAAGAAAAAAAAAGGTCTAGTTAAATAGATTTGAAGAGGAAATATAGAGCAGTATGTTATCTAAAAAGTTCAGAAAATGGCCAGGTGCGGTGGTTCCTGCCTATAATCCCAGCACTTTGGAAGGCCAAGACGGGCAGATCATTTGACTTCAGGAGTTTGAGACCAGCCTGGCCAACATGGTAAAACCCTGTCTCTACTAAAAATACAAAAATTTGCCACGCATGGTGGCGGCATGTGCCTGTAGTCCTAGCTACTGAGGAAGCTGAGGCTCGAGAATCGCTTGAGACTAGAGCAGAGGTTGCAGTGAGCCGAGATCATGCCCCTGCACTCCAGCTTGGGTGACAGAGCCAGACTCTACCTCCAAATAAATAAATAAATAAATTTTAAAATTTCAGAAAATATTTTATAATGTCAAAAATATAGATTACACAATATATGTACATAAGTATATATAAATAATTTACATTTCTATAAAATATTTTTAAATTATTTTATAAAGCAACTTCTCAAAAATTGAGTATTTAAATGCTATTTGAACCTGCAGAATAATCAGCAAAAAAAAAAAAAAAACTCTTCAGATAAATAAGTAGGAAATTTCATATAAAAGGGTGATAACACTTAAGATATTTTAGCTTTGGATTAATTTGCATTTCCATACCCCATAATAATATGCTCCCTTGGGACCAGAAAGAAAGCAAATACCAGTTGAACAACTAAATTGATAGTTATGTTGATATTCCTTCCCAAAAATGTTAACGGAAGGACAGCTACTATTTATACAAAACTGACATGGAGGAGAGGGGTAATTAAACACAACTTTAGATCATTTCTCCAAATTATACTTCTCTAACATTTTGAAAAAGTTTTAAAAATAGAAGTGATAGAAAACAAGGTGAGCTTCTTACCCTCGGTCTGCATGCTAAATAACACCGAAAGTCACCATAAGATTTTCTTGCAAAATGCCATACATGACCTTGCGTGTTCAAGTGTACCACTGAGGGGATATTGGCTACTAGAAACAAACAAACAATAATAATAAATAAAAAAAAAGAACTGCAAAACTTCAAGCAGTAAAAGGTTTTTTGTTGGATTTTTAAATTTCACAAAATGAAAAAAAGTCCCGAGGCAGGATGATTTCAGATTTGGTGAAGTCAGATTCTTTCTCTATTTTGACTCTATATCATCAGTATGTGACCTTGCCGGCCACATTATCACATTGTCACATGCCTGTGCCCAAAGGCAAAAATGGGGTTAATCTCTTACTTTTCCTTTCTTTAAGTAGCAGAAAAGCATTGCCAGCGCCCTCACAGAAGAAATCTCTTTAGGTCACATCAGCTAAAATTGGGGTAAGTATATTTTATAAGCCAATCACTGGCAGGAAGAATAAAACAGACATAATCAACCCCCCAAAGAGCAGTAGTTCGCAAACCTAAGTGGGCACTACAGTTACTTGGAGAGTTTATTAAAATAGATTTCTGGGCTTCACCCAGAAATCAGTAGGTATAGGATGGGGCCCACAAGTTTGTATTTCAAAAAAACTTCCAGGTGCTATAGATGCTGCTGGTCCTTCTACAACCCCCCCCGCACTGCCCTAAAGCACGTGGGAGCATGTCGGCAAAAGGCTGGGGGAGGGGACTCAGGTAATTAACCAAAGTGCATCCTAGATCTAATATCATTTTAAAATTGCTTTTCAAGACTTCCCATTACATCAAATTAAAGATGTAACTGAGTGTCTTCTGAGTATTTTAGAATTGCAAATTTTGATATTCTGTCACCACTGTGCTCCACCTCTCCGAAGCTATTACTAGGGCAAGGATATAGTGAGAGACTTTCTGTCACTGCTAAGCATCGCATCCTTCATTGCCAATGTGTCATTGTAAATGGAGCTATTAAACTTTAATGTGGTATGAAAAGTGTTTGGATAACTTTAAAAAGGAGAAAAAATGGAAATGTAGGTTAGAAATATTTTAGCCCAGCAAGAGCCCACTTGGTAACCACTTTTAGACAAAAAGCCCAAAAAGAGTATACTTCACCAGATGTTCCATTAATTTTCCAGGGATTAATCTGAGAGTAAATTATCTATTTTAAGTGATTAACATCAATTTAAAAAAAAAAAAAAAACAACCACTAGACTCTGACCTGATGCTTTTAATTGTGTGATGGACCATTGTTCATTTCCACTTTTTAGAACTAGGATGATTCTGACGCATTAAAAAACGTCCTGGAATGAATTAGCTATTCTGCTTGGCAATATTTGAGGAAGTAATTATGGCCACAAATCCTTTAGGTAGCTTCAATTGTCCATTGTCTGTTAGTGAGAAGAGGGACAACAAGAAAAATGCTAAGGTAAAATTCAGTCATGACTTCGTGCCAAAAAAAGTATTTCTGAGTTGGTAACTCTAAAATCTTTTTCTAAGTAGGTACAAGAACTACTGATAACAAACAATGGAAAACATACTGAATTAAAACACAAAGTTTCTAAATTTTACAGGTCACTTAATTTCCCTGAGCATTGCTTTCCTTATCTGAACCATTAAGGGTTAGATCTGGTGTTTCGGTTATTCTTTAAATTCTCCTTTTATTCTTTTAAATTATACTTTAAGTTCTGGGGTACACGTGCAGAACGTGAAGGTTTGTTACATAGGTATATATGTGCCGTGGTGGTTTGCTGCATCCATCACTCCGTCATCTACATTAGGTATTTCTCCTAATGCTATCTCTCCCCTAACTTCCACTCCCTGCTATCCCTCCCCTAGGCCCCCACCCGCTGACAGGCCCTGGTATATGATTTTCCCCTCCCTATGTCCATGCATTCTCATTGTTCAACACCCACTTATGAGCGAGAACATGCAGTGTTTGGTTTTCTGTTCTTACGTCAGTTTGCTGAGAATGATGGTTTCCAGCTTTATCCATGTCCCTGCAAAGGACATAAACTCATCCTTTTTCATGGATGCATAGTATTCCATGGTGTATATGGACCACATTTTCTGTATCCAGTCTATCATTGATGGGCATTTGGGTTGGTTCCAAGTCTTTGCTACTGTGAACAGTGCCGCAATAAACATACATGTGCCTGTGTCTTTATAATAGAATGATTTATAATCTTTTGGGTACATATCCAGTAATGGGATTGCTGGGTCAAATGGTATTTCCACTTCTAGATCCTTGAGGAATGGCCACACTGTCTTCCACAATG
>CAUYLG010062471.1:0-10161 GCA_963573385.1 Cacajao melanocephalus | reverse complement strand
AAAGAGGTTTTTAATACCCATTTTTAGACTGCATTCTAGCCTGGGCAATAGAACAAGAATCCCGTTCTCTCTCCCTCTTTCTCTTCTTCTTTCTTTCTCTCTTACATTCTTTTTCTTTCTTTCTTTCACTCTTTCTTTCTTTTCTCTCCTTTTCTTTCTTTCTAAAAATTAAAAAAAAAAAAAAAAAGAAAAAGAAAATGCCTGTCGACTGTGATCCAGTTCTGGTACAGTAGTCTGCTTAATTTTTCTAAGCTCATTTGGCCCGCTCCTCTGTGGAACCCCCCTAGACCCTAACCCCGAAAGGTGAGGGCTCCAGAAAACAGCTGTTTCTCCCCCTCCTCTCTGCCCCCACACTCTTGTGTAGTACTCTATTGCAGTGTTTAATATGCTACAATTTTATGATGTGTTTACATTTCCTCCCTACTAGACCATGAATTCCTCTAGGGCATGGAGGCTGTCTTATTAGTTTTAGTTTCCCTCAGGCCTCATCTACCAGAGCCTGGCTCTTGTGTAGGTGCTCAGTAAATGTTTAGTGAGCAAACAAATGAAAGAACTCCTAGAATAATCAGATGAGGCCAGCAAACCACTCTGCAAGCAAGGCCGGGGGTGATGAGGTTTGGCTCAGGCGTATCTTACTCCTCCTGGACCTCCAGTGCTTAGTAGGTGTTTATTCCCTGGATTCATCTAACCCAAAAGAGTTACTGTAATCGTTGGCATTTCGGGTCAATAAAGAGGAAGGAAGGAGCTGTAGTGAGCAAGTGAAGACATTTTTGAGAAGACAAAGGGGATTCTTCCTCCTCACCTCTTGCCCTTTAAGATTTCTAGCCAATTAGATGTGTGCTGTGTAATCCAACAAGCAGTGTCCTTTGGACATTTCCTTACTGCATATCACCCGCCGAGCTGAGGCAGGTCTTCAACTACAGGTCAGGGAGGAGCAGCAGGCCCTGGAGACCCAGACTGGAGATGTGCTAGGTGAGCCAGCGCTACTCCGACTGGTAGGGAGAGGGATGCATGTGTCATTCATTCCAGTGACTTAGTGTTCATGTTTATTTCTCTAAAGCAAAGGCAGTGGAGTGGGCTGCGGACCATGGATTGAAAATATGGAAAGAGCTGCCACTGGCAAGGAAGACCCAGCCTCCAGCACAGGAAGGATTAAAGGTAAGGAGGGTCCCGTGGGAGAGTGGCGGGCAGAAGCAGTGGGGTGATGCCTGCTGCTTAGATGCTAAGGAAGACACCACCTAGGGCCCAGCCCTTCTTTAGTTAAATGAGGGAGAAAAAAAGAAAGCATTTTACCGCTATGTGGTATAAAATCGATTTCTTGCTATTCATTTGTATAGAACGAATTGGGCCAGAATTAACATGAAGGGCAGATGTCTCACACTGAGAAGTCCAGGAGCACCCCCTTATCCACGGTTTCACTTTTCCAGGTTTCGGTTACTCTTAGTCGACTGCTGTCCAAATAGCAAATGGAAAATTACAGAAATAAACAATCAGTGAGTTTTAAATGATACGCCATCCTGAGCAGAGTGAGGAAATCTCGTGCCTTCCGCTGTGTCTTGCTTGGGACATGAATTATCCCGGTGTCCCTGCTGTCTGTGCTCCCCACCCTGCCAGCCTTAATCACTTGTAGCCATCTTGGTGATTAAATGGACTGTCTTAGGATAACAGTGCTTGTGTTCACGTCACCGTTATTTTACTTAATAATGGCCCCCAAAGCATAGGAGTCATGCTGGAAATTCAGATATGCCAAAGAGAAGCCGCCAAATACTTCCTTTAAGTGAAAAGGTGAAAGTTCTTGACTTAGCAAGAAAGAAAAAAGATCACATGCTGAGGCTGCTGAGATCTACGGTAAGAAGGAATCATCTATCCATGACATTGTGAAGAAGGAGAAATTTTTACAGGTTTTGCTGTCGCATCTCAAACTGCCAAAGTTACAGCAGCAGTATCAAGATGAGAAAGGAGTTACGTCGGTGTGGGTGGAAAACGAATAGAAACATGTTCCCACGGAGGGCAGTTCAGTTCGGTAATCTCTGTGGTTTCGGGCATCCACCGGGGATCCTGGAAGGTAGCCCCCAAGGATAAAGGGGGACTGCTGTGCATGTGGTTATAAATGTGTCCAAACCCAAGGAATGCACAACACCAAGAGTGAACCATGACGTGAGCTACAGACTGTGGGTGAATGTGGTATCTTCAGGGTAGGTTTGTCCATTATAACAAATGTGCTTCTCTGGATGTGGATAGTGGGGGAGGCCATGCACGTGTGAGCACAGGGGATGTATGGGAAATCTTTGTACCTTCCTCTCAGTTTTTCTGTGAACCTAAAACTGCTCTAAAAAAGTAAAGTCAGCTGGGTGCGGTGGCTCATGCCTGTAATCCCAGCACTTTGGGAGGCTGAAGCAGGTGGATCACCTGAGGTCAGGAGTTGAAGACCAGCCTGGCCAACATGGTGAAACCTCATCTCTACTAAAAATACAGCCAGGCATGGTGGTTCATGCCTGTAATCCCAGCACTTTAGAAGCCCAAGGTGGGTGGATCATCTGAGGTCAGGAGTTCGAGACCATCCTGGTGAACATGGTGAAACCTCATCTCTGCTAAAAATACAAAAGTTAGCCAGGCATAGTGGTGCGTGCCTGTAATCTCAGCTACTTGGGAGGCTAAGGCAGGAGAATCGCTTGAACCAGGGAGTCTAAGGTTGCAGCGAGCCGAGTTTCCACCACTACACTCCAGCCTAGCAACAGAGTGAGATGCCGTCTCAAAAAGAAAGAAAAAAAATTAGCCAGATGTGATGGTGAGTGCCTGTAATCCCAGCTACTCGGGAGGCTGAGGGAGGAGAATGGCTTGAACCTGGGAGGCAGAGGTTGCAGTGAGCCGAGATCGTGCCATTGCACTCCAGCCTGGGCAACAAGAGAGAAGCTCATTCTCAAATAATTTAATTTAATTTAATTAAGTCTTCTAGAAAAGTTTTTAAAACAAACCACACATGGCATTAGAGTAGAGAGTATCGGCAGCCTGCCCAGATCCTCCTTCTGGGCCATTGCCCCGTCTCTGCTGCCGACAGATAACCTCAGTGTCTCTGTGCATCTGAGGGGTTTGATGTTAGCTGACAACAGCTCACAGTTGTGCCCTTCAGACAGCTGCCCTCACCTAACCAGGGCCGTCCAGCCAGGACGTGCCTGTGAGGTCATGCGTGAGGTCAAAGTGGAGAAGACCACTGCTGCCAGCCCAGGAGGTCAAGGGCATCTACCCAGACATCCTCATTCCCAGGGTGGCTTATGGCCCACCATGGCTTACTGATTCAGGGTACGGAGGCCAGTCCTGTCTCAGGATGGTGACCTGTGGTGTCATCCATGCTCCAGCACTGCCCAGGGGCTGGGGCTGATGCTAGACTTCTGCCAAGCCCGTGTCTGTGCCTGGCTTCCTCCCTGCCCTGGCGTCAGCCCTCACTGTCTCCAGGCTTCATCTGAAAGCCCTTTCTCAATAACACATTTGCAAAGGCTGCTTCTGGGGAACCTGACTGGAGACTGTTAGTACGAGGAGGGGTCCTAGAATGGATGGGATTCTGGTGTTGGCTCCTTGCTGGCCAAACAGCCACGAGGACCTCCCTACGGGTGTTAAGTGGAGTGCGGAGAGTCCCAGGTCACCACAGGGGAAGGTCTGAGCAACTGAAGTGCTCCAGCAGGCCAGGCACCAGCACTCTCAACGCTCCACTTAACACCCATAATGAGAGGTTTGAGGAAACTATTATCTATCAGGAAGGTAGAGCTGGGAGGCTATTGCTAAGTGCCTCCCATTGGTCCACTGAAGAGAGAAAGTAACAGACTCAGACTAATTACCAATTTAAAGCACAGGATCAGAATCACGGGGCCTCCATGCCAACATTTAGCTTCTCATCTCCTACAGCAGAGGCGGACTGGGCCAGTGAAAGTGGCAGAATTTGAAAGAAGAAAGAATTCTCAGCCCAGGCAAGTGTGCCCTCTGGTCAATTTTGGGCTCCTAGTGCCAGTAGATGAGCAAAGTCAGACCCTGAGAAGAGATATAAGGGACCCAAAAACTGGGAATGAGGGTGTCTGGGAATATGCCCTTGACCTCCTGGACTGGCAGCAGTGGCCTACTCCGCCTTGCTGTACTACAAAGTACTGCCAAGGCCCAGCGGCAGCAGCCACCCATCTAGTTCCATAGGATTCTTGCTGTGGTCCCCAGTAGAAGTGTAAGGGAGACACTTCCAGGACCCATTTCTCCTTCCAGTATGATAACTGCTCTGTTTGCCTGCTGGTCTCCTGGTGTGAGGACAAAGAGATAGGATTCCTCATGCCAGCAGGGCTAGGGCCTGGTGCGGGAGAGAAGAAGGTGAGAGTCACCTAAGACTGTTCCCGAAGACGATGCAGAAGCCTCAGATGAGACCTACAAGGCAATGTTTGCCCTTCTCAAGATTTGACCCCACCCCCCAGTCCCGCCTGAACCCTTCCAGCATAACTAGGATCAAATGACATGATCTGACTGCAGACGAGGCACGCAGGCCTGTGGGTGCGAACTCAGAAGGTGAGAGTCTTTGAATTGTGCTTTAACACCCAATAAAGAAGATGCATAGCGGAAGTCCAGTTAGTCCACTTCCTCTTAGGCACCCTAGTGCCTGTACCACGGGCTGGTAAATGGAGAAGCCTGGGGAGCAGAATTGGACCTGTGCTTGGCCACAGCAGGGAGGGCTCCTTGTCTTCAAGCCTGCTCTAGCGGCCACCACTGTTAAATGTCCAACGTGCCAGATTTTATCAGACCCCTTCAGGCTAGAAAGTATAGTGTGTGATCAACTATATAACATTACTTTTTTTTTTTTTTTGAGATGGAGTTTCACTCTTGTTGCCCAGGCTGGAGTGCAATGGCGCGATCACGGATCACTGCAACCTCCACCTCCTGGGTTCGAGCAATTCTCCTGCGTCAGCCTCCCGAGTAGCTGGGATTACAGGCTCACGCTACCACACCTAGCTAATTTTTGTATTTTTAATAGAGGAGATGAAGTTTCACCATGTTGGCCAGGCTGGTCTTGAACTCCTGGCCTCCAGTGATCCACCCACCTCAACCTCCTAAAATTCTGGGATTACAGGGGTGAGCCACTGCACCTGGCCATATAACATTGCTCTGACCAGGGGACTCTGTGGCAAGAGGATCAGCCATGGACATGTGATCACAGGATACTTTTTTTTTTTTAGATGAAATCTCACCCTGTCACCCAGGAGGCTGGAGTGCATTGGCATGATCTCGGCTCACTGCAACCTCTGCCTCCTGAGTTCAAGTGATTATTCTGCCTCAGCTTCCCCTTCAGCTGCAGACTACAGGCACCTGCCACCATGCCTGGCTAATTTTTTCTATCTTTAGTAGAAATGGGGTTTCACCATGTTGACCAGGCTGGTCTTGAACTCCTGACCTCATGATCCACCCGCCCCAGCCTCTCAAAATGCTGGGATTACAGTCGTGAGCCGCCACACCCGGCAGGACACAGTCTTACCACCCCATTCAGAAGCTGGCAGCCTGATAAGAGTAGTGGGACAGGCTCTTGAAAGTGAGCTGGGGCAGCAGTTTGGACATGGCACTGTGGGGATGGGGTGTGTACTTGGGATGTAGCATACAGCTGAACCAATAGCTGTTTTATGGCGCCATGCCCCCAGGAGGCAGAGTACATGAATCTGGGAGACAAGAAGTCAAATGAGTTGTGACCTTGCCCATGATGACTCCAGTGATCCACATGGGGAAATTTGCTTCTCCCCATGTCTCCAACTTTAGCCTCGGTGGGTCTCGACAAGGGAGACACTTGCACCAGGGAACACAGCAAGAATCCTACTTAACTAAATCCATGGCTGCCGCCGGCTGCTGCACTTGGTCCTTGGCTGTACCATGTAGTCATTCTCTCCCTCCTACTCATTCCTGACACCCCTCTCCCCATCTGGCACTTCCGCTGGTGACACGCGTAGTGGGCGTCCTAGACCCTATCAGGCTATGGTTCTTGGAGTTGGCCACCATAGTTACAGCTGGGCATGGGAGTATTGCGAGATGTCCTAGCAGATCACCTGAGCATCAGACATGTCCCTCTCTGCCTCTGTTAAGCAGCAGCCCTACCTCCATGACCACCAGGACCCGTTTCTCTGTCCATTATGGTAACTGCTGTCCTTGCCTGCTGGTCTACTGACATGAGCACAAAGGGAAAGGATTCCTCGTGACAGTTGGGATAGGGTCTGGGTAGGGGAAGGGAAGAAAGCGAGATTCACCTAAGGACCTACACAATTTCCGGACGAGGCAGTCAGCGGACAGATGGGTGTACTGTTTTTAGTGCTATTGTTTAGCCAACCTCTCTCTGGCACCTTACGGTGAAAATAAAGGATGTAAACTAATACTGTTTTACTAGCTTGGATAGTGCTGGAAATTTTAAATTCTGAATTCACTTTGTCCCTGATTTGCAAAGTCCTGTTCATGTGAAGGACATAAAATGAGAATACCTGTTCTACCTCAGAGCTAACAGAGAAAGAACGTGTCTGCCAGATTTATTAGGTCCCTGTCGGGCCCCTCAGGGTCTCCAAGGTGGCCTAGGGGGTGTCCAGTGTGGCATGTAATGGGTGTTTCTTTGCTAATTTTTGTGGCATTTCCTTTTAGACCTAGATAATTTAGTTACTTTCATTATTATTTATTGTTATTCAAGCTTATTGGGGGCATTCTCTTATTTCAATGAAGAAAATGAATTCTAGCAAACAGTCCCCTCTGGAGAGATGGTTACTTTAGATATCCGACCAATTGGTTTGAACTATTTTAAGTTTCCTTTTCTGATTATAAAAGGAATACACATGCAGATTGTCAGAAATTTAGAAAATACAAGAAAGTACGAATAAAAATACAAATCCGACATACCCAGATATAATCATCGTTAATATCTTCTCACAGATGTTGTCTATAGGAACGCATGATTTAGTCAGTTGTGGCGGCTCATGCCTGTAATCCCAACACTTTGAGAGGCCAAGGCAGGAGGATCACTTGATATCTAGGAGTTTGAGACCAGCCTGGGCAAAGTAGCAAGACCCCATCTCTATGAAAACTTTTTTTTTTTTTTGAGACAAAGTTTCACTCTTGTTGCCCAGTCTGGAGTGCAATGACACGATCTCAGCTCACTGCAACCTCCACCTCCCGGGTTCAAGCCATTCTCCTGCCTCAGTCTCCTGAGTAGCTAGGATTATGCATCCACCACCACACCCAGCTAATTTTTGTATTTTTAGTAGAGACGGGGGTTTCACCATGTTGGCCAGGCTGGTCTCAAACTCCTGACCTCAGATGATCTGCCTGCCTCAGCCTCCCAAGTGGTAGGATTACAGGTGTGAGCCACTGCACCCCTCCTACAAAAACTTTTTTTTTTTAATTGGCTGGGCATGGTGGTGGGTGCCTGTAATCCTAGTTACTTGCCAGGCTGAGGTGAAAGGATTGCTTGAGCCCAAGAGGTTGAGGCTGCAGTGAGCCATGATGGTACCGCTGCACTCCTGGGCAAGAGTGAGACCTCATTGCAAAACAAAGATATACATGTCTTTAAAAAAAAAAAAAAAGGAGCCATACTAAAATTTGAGTGACTTTGTATTTTAATCTTATTGAAGATTTTCCACTAAAATTCTGATGAAATGGGCAAGGCTCTGACGGAACCAAACTAGACATGTTGGTTTGCCCTCCCCTCCTGCCACTCATCTTTGAGCTTATTCCATCCAGAACATTTGAGAGCAGCTGGTGGCCGAGCTGGGAGGTAAAGCTAGATTATAAAGTTTCTTTGAGCCCCCCTAGCTTCCAGCAGCTCTGAAAGTCTAAGACAGCCAGCTCAGACTGCTGTAGGAGCTGGCAGGGACTTTGACAACAGAAATGCACAGAAAAAAAAGTGCCCTGAGAATGCCAACATGTGGAATCTGAAAGCAATTAATGAAATGCTCTCAAGAGTGATTCACTTCCTCTTGGCCAAAGATAGGCTTGCAAGTGAAATAGATGCTTCAGCTATAGACCAGCCTAAGATATCCATGTTTATACTCTGGGCCACCAAGCAAAATATTATAATCGAGCCTAGTACCCCTAGTACCCCTGGAAACATTTTGGAACTCTCCTGTTGTGAACTCTGGAGAGCTACTGGGATAGATCAGACAGAATGTGACCCCATGTGTGAAATCCTAGAAGACAGAGAGGGAAATTGGCTAGCAGCACAACGTAACAGTGAAGGGCTCAAACTCAGGTCTCAAAGACCCAGCCTCAAGTCTAGCTCCATCTCTTTGGATGAATTCTATGGCCTTTCTGTGCTTATGTTCTTTTTTTCATTTATTTTACAAAATGGAGAGAATACAGTCTTGCTGTGAGGATTCAATGAGATGACGCCCTTAGGGTAGATTCTTAGCAATTAGTTACGGAGTTCCCCCAGGTGCAAGGAGTGAAAGCCCAGAGGGTGAGGCTTTGCTTTTAGGCAGCACACCACCTCCTACCCCCAAGTGAAAATGATATCCTTTAGTTCACATGATAGAGCTGATCCTTAAAAAGCTGTGCATAATTGTAAGGAATACAGAGAAATCTAGTTTGAAAGACAATGAAAATAGAATTTGCCCATTTAGTATCTACGGGGTGAGAGCTACCGCTCAACCAGCAGGACCTACAGTGGCCTCTTTGTGCCATCCAGTGGACAGTAAGGGAAACACCATGATTTTGTCTTCAAAGTCTATCATTTACCAAAAATATGTATGCTGGTGAGAATAATCTCAGCTCACTACTAGGTTCACTTGTTAATAAATTTCATTCCGTTTGTTTAAGCAAAATTTTTAAAAAACCAGTAGATCTTGGCTGGGACCAGAGTCGTTCCATTCATTTTCCAAGAATGCAACTATCACTTAAAATTTTGTTATAATCAGCTGGGCACGGTGGCTCACACCTGTAATCGCAGCACTTTGGGAGGCCGAGATGGGTGGATCACCTGAGGTCAGGAGTTCGAGACCAGCCTGACCAATATGGTGAAACCCTGTCTCTACTGAGAAGATGACAATTAGCTGGGCGTCGTGGTGCACATGTGTAATCCGTGCTACTCAGGAGGCTGAGGCAGGAGAATTGCTTGAACCTGGGAGGCGGAGGTTGCGGTGAGCCAAGATCACGCCACTGCTCTCCAGCCCGGGCAAGGAAGCAAGACTCCATCTCAAAAAAACAAAAAAAAAGTTTTGCTATGATCAAATTGAATATTTGTCAAGAACCTGTGTGTCTGGCATGGTTTTTCTGAGGGGTGTGTGGGTGTGTGGTGTGCTCTCTTTCTTTTTAAAGCCATTTATTATCTTTGTGTTTCCTTCCCTGAATGTTTATGAGGACAAGACAATGGAAGGCCAAACCTCCCCCAGCTGTAAGTAATAATGGCACATCTGGAGTGCCCAGAGCTGCTCTGAGCCCCTGTCTTTAGTATTATTGTAATTGCTGTGAACAATAATCATCACAAGCACTATTTGTTGAATTCCCATGATGTACCAGGCATTTTTCTTTATCAGATTTGTTAATCCTCATACCAAGACTGCAAAATCAATGTCATTGTCTCCATTTTAGAGATAAGGAAGCTGATGCTCAGAGAGCTTAAGTGATATACCCAAGATCACACAGCTAGTGAGTGACAGGTGAGAACCGGGTCTGACGGACTCCAGAGCCCCCTCCTGCCACGGGTCCGTGGGTCTCTCAGTTGTTCCCTCACACGCCTGGGACTGTCCAGACCCTGAGTCTGAGATGCTGGGGTCCCCTCAGTGCTGTCAGCTCCTCAGTGCCTAAGAGTCTTAGGACCACAGAGCCCGTGGCCAGTGAATCCAGCAGGGTATTCAATATGCAGATGATGTAAGGCAGCAAAAGTCAGCCCAGGGGCCGGGTGCCACGGCTCAAACCTGTATTCCCAGCACTGTGGGAGGCAGAGGCGGGCAGATCAGTTGAGCTCAGGAGTTCAAGACCAGCCTGGCCAACATGCTGAAACTCCATCTCTACTAAACAAATTAGCAGAGACCGCATCTCTTCAAAAACTAGCTGGGTGTGGGGCCTGTGCCTGTGGTCCCAGCTACTCAGGAGGCTGATGTGGGAGTATCAGTTCAACCCAGAGAGTCAAGGCTGCAGTGAGCCGTGGTCACACCACTGCACTCCAGCCTGGGT